>JANZXP010000006.1:3317355-3342241 GCA_027576715.1 Erythroxylum flavicans
ATAGTTAGACTATTAAAGAAGAACATAAAAACTCATCAATGATTATAAGAATATTCTAAACAACAACACAAAATCAAAACCTCATTTGCATTCGTACAAAACTAAAACGCATCTAATTAATGTATTATTAAAGCAACAAATATTGTAGATATTAGTTGGACGACTTACCTGGATGGACGGACAACTACAGACTACAAAGAAGAAAGATGAGCAATGTTCTTCAACATAAAATAGGGCATGCGAAAAAGAATATTTCGTATTAGTTAACTGGTAGGAATGCAAAGACTACAACTGATATGAAAATCTGCTTCATCTTTAAAAGTATGTAAGATAAAACAAAGACATCGTGAACATTAATTTAAGAAATTTGAAGTTCAAATCTGTCAACCTTTTTTTTACGCAAGGCTGAAAAAGAAATAGAGTTAGTTCACCAGAGGGAAAAGGAAAACCAAGGGCCATTGCCTGCATTTCCTGTGGGCTTTTCCAAATGCTAGCTTTTTCTTTTTCTCATGTTGTGAAGTCCTCTTCCTATTTTTGCCCCCCATTTAACATTTTTCACACTCGCCTCCCTCTTATCAATTAAAGTGTGTTATTTTTTTCATTTTCTTTCACTGCAGCTCCTTATCTCCTTCTTAATTGCAATCTAACCCACTTAGGTTTAGGAACTTTGTAGTTAGAGCAAGATATACGAAACTTTCAACTTTGAGGATCTTCCTTTTTTGATTTCTATGAAACAACTGACAAGTTGTGCTCTCATTTTTCTTTAGCATCATTAATATTTGTCATGTAATTTTAATAAAGAAGTTGTGTCCACTAATCTTCTTTTATTAAAATATCTCTTCCCCTACTTGTTTTGACAATTAAATTAGAAAAAACTAAATGTATATCTTATGAGCTAATAGTCCATGCTAACACAATTTTATCACATAATATTTTCTTTTAAATTGTACAACAATATCGTACTATGTTTACCATTAAAAAAAATTGGACATAAAGGTATTAATATACATATATTAATTATGTACATTTCCCTACATAAAAAATCTTTTGTGAATAGCAAAACCTCACATTAATTTGTTCATTTCTCTATGTAATAAGCGTGTGAAATAAAGTAGTTGAATGAGTGCTTCATGGTAACATCAAGAAGCACAAGAAAAAAGTGCCCTTCTTAACACAAAGATTCACTTTTTCCGGTTCATCATGGAAGTAAAGAAATAAATGGGTGTGAGAAGAGAAGAACCTCTCGACGCCTCAGTAGGAAAATTGTGACATAAAGCAATCAAAAGTTGGGAAAGATATGAATAGTTCGTAATAATCTTACCTTATGAATTAATCCATCGTCCGCGGTGGCCTTCAGTAGCGACAGAGATGACGACATTAGCTCGTCAAGGATGGTGCACACTGAGGACACATGGTGGCATGACGATGACGCGCGGTGGGACAACGAGGAGGCACGGTTGGATGGCGACGACAAAAGAGAGAAAAAAATGGGGCTGCAATGGACGAGGGGAAATGAAGGGAAGGAAACTGCGGTCGATTTAGGTTATACGAAAACGATGTCGCTTGGTCGCTTTCTTTACTGATGGACATTTCTTACCGTCATTATACTCCATTTAAAAATTTGGTTTACGTCCATTTTTACAGACGGAAATTTTTCTGTTACAAATTGAATTTTTTTTGTTACAATTGTACTAATACAACATGATTTTTCATTGGTAATTTTCAACGATTACATTTCTGTCAGTAATTTTCCATCGCTAATAACTAATTTTCTTGTAGTGCCATTATTAATACATAACTATAAAATATGTGAAATCACCGGAGAACCTCACTGAGGTACATAAAACATCTAGACATCATTAATTCCAAGATAATCATATAGTGTAAGATGATAGTTATATCTATAATTCTTCATTCAAGAGGCACTACAATAGAAATGACATTTGGCTACCAAAAAAATCGTCACTAAAAGTCCTAAAATAATCCCCGTAGCTAAAAACTATGAGTGACATTTTTGGCTGATAGTCGCTAATGGTTTTTACCTACGCTTTATTTTTGTAGTGAAAGAGTATTAATGAGGTTTTGTAAAATCATCACCAATATCTTTTGACTATGTTTTTTTGTAGCAAAAAATTATTAGTTCTAATTATATTGTATTTTTTTAAATCTTAGCATTTATAATTTGTAAACTGTTCTTTTTATTTATTATTTTGTCTATAAGAATTGCTAAAACTGTAATTAAAATCTCGTATATGAATAATATTCTTTTGTTGGTATAATTTAATGATATTTTATTTTTTATACATGCTTCAAATTATCGATTATTTTTGTATATTTTTTTATAATTAATTAGTAATAAAAAATTTAATATTATACAAAATATTTAACTACATTTTTTGAAACATAGCTAAAAATATTCAGCTATGTTAAAACGTAGCTAAATAACGTAGCTAAATATTTTTACAGCCGTTGAATGTAACGAATAGCGTGAGAACGCTTCCATCAAGTCTTTTTGGGATTCTAACAATCCTCTTGGAAATATTAATATTTATTTATTTATTATCTTCAACCACTTTTATTTATCAAGTCATTGCGTAATGGCCTCTCACCCCCATTATATGGGACCGAACTAAGTTAATTTTAAAATACAATATATATGGGCCCGAACCTTTTTAGGCAAAAAGGTTCGTGCCCATATAATGGTATTTTATAATATAATGGCACTTACAAAAAGGTTCGCGCCCATATAATGGTACTTTATAATATAATGGCACTTCTTTTAGGTGGAAAAGAATTTTAAAGCTTCTACTTTTTAATGTTGTATTTTAAAATTAACTTTTTAAAAACATTATCAATCTTTTCTTTAAATGGTAATCTAGATTATTCATATCTTTAATTCAAAAAATAGAAATTGGTGTCCTTAAATTCAAGTAAATAAATTTATATTTTGAATATTCAAAATTAATAAACTTAAATTTATAATTTTTATCTAATTTAATTTGAAATAATTTAATATAATTAAGTTCAATTCCCTGTTATAAAATATCAAAATTCGTATTATAATAAAGTAAATAATACAATTCAATCCTATTCTAATTATAAAGTTAAGGTATAATTTGATTATGCCTTTTTTAATTAGTAGAGACACATTCTTTTGTGATTTACAGCCATTGAATGTAACGCATAACGTGAGAACGCTTCCATCAAGTCTCCCTCTTGGAAATATTAAGATTTATTTACTTATTATCTTCAGCCACTTTTATTTATCAAGTCAATGCATAATGACCTCTCATCCCCATTATATGGGACCGAACTGACCACGTTCATAGCCGCAAACTGTTATTATAAAATGCAGAGCAGAAACTTTGCTTTTCGGAGTGATGTGACTAGTCAATTCAGGTAAACATGGAGCGTCAGTGCTCCTTTTGCTTTTTCCTGAAACATATCGTAAGATAATATGTAATGTAGAGGAATATAATGCAGAGGAACTCTTTGCCCTTTTATTTTCTTGAGCATGCACAAGTTAATGCTTGGAAGCCATCGTCACCAAGGTTGCGGTTTCATTTACTAGATTTAAGCATTCGTGTTATATAACGAGGTGGGGGGCAAACTATAGTGGGTTATTCAATGGCTTCAGATTCTTTATAGTTTATACGACCGATTCAATAAGCTCATAATATTTCCAACCACGAGCTCCCAGGCATGTCCGTCCAAGTTCTTATTGATCACCACTGACCAAAATTTTTTTATTTGGATATTGTTTGTGTCTTAATTTGCCTTTTGCCTCATTCAGTTACTTGGCATTATCAAGTTTTTTGTGTCTTCAGGTTCTTCCCATACCAACTTAGCAACTGATTGATGCAATCTGTAAGATGGCGAGAATCATGATGAAATGATCAAAAGGACTTTGGTCTCAACCCCCATATATATATAGAATCTAAAATTCAATAAAAATTCAGACAACTGAATGCAAGCAATGCTCCATTGATAATTAGCATGCTGGGATATCCAACACGATTGATACAACTGACATGCTGATACATATACATCATGACCTAGACGTTACGTACAATAAACCGGAAATAGCAAATACTAATTGGAATGCTTATCTCCCACGAATTCGGAGTAAGCTATAACTATATATATATATATATAAATATATCACAGGAAGATCATGGATGGATTTTGGAAGCACATAGCTAGCTGGCTAGAAAGAAGATGTTCTTAGTATGGAGGGATGCTTCTAGGGCCAGTGGAGTGACCAGCTCCAGGACTGTGACTTGGGGTGGTGGGACGAAAATCATCGCTCTCAGAATCAGCATGATTCCGTGTGGAGTGCACAGAGTCTGTCTCCAACGTCGAACGACGGTAGTTCACGTTCAGGTTACTGGTGGCCTCCAGTGTGTTCATTTCGGTGGTCATGACATGGTTTTGGTTTTCGTATGATAATGCTTCGTTCAATGGCCTTTCCTCCGTGGAACTGATTCCGTAAGTAAGTACCAATGCAATAAGCAAAGCAAGGCTCAAACTGAGCTTGTAAACTTCGGCCATGATATGTACTTTAGAACAGGTTTTGAAAATGGGAGAGATGAACTAGAAATGAGAAACAAGTTCAGTGAAGGCTTGGTGGTGCATGTATGCCACTCCGTTGCTTGCTATTTATAGACTCTAATCAGTTTGCAACATAGAGCAAATTCTTCTCCAAGGTTAAACGAGTGGTACGCTGATTTCAAAGTTTGTCATGATTATGCCTTCAAGATTCTTTTCCATTAACAGTTGGAGTATATTCTTTTGGTTCCTTGCATGCCCCATGCAACAAGAGAATGTAAATAGTTTATTTATTTCCTCTAGTGCTCTCGGTATATAAATTCAAATGTTACTTCCGCCACCAAATTATACTAAGGGACTAAAATTTAAATTTTAAAATTTATAAATAATTTAATTAATTGAAATTAAAATAATATCATTTTATTTAATAAGTGAAACATCTAATCGAATTAACCTATGGGCTAAAATGGCACAGGCCGGCCTTAGCCAACTCATTGCATTCACTAAATTAAAGTCGTACTTCAAATAGCTCTCTTGATAGAACTTGCGTCGCCATTTGATGAATGAGACTTATTCTGGTATGAATCCAATATACTAAATTTGACTTGGTGACTGGTGCCCTGAAAAGTCTATATGCTTACTATACCAGCATCATACATCACGTGCTAGTAATTCTGGTTCATGAATTTAACATCATCTAAAAGCTGAGAGTGATGGAGATAAACTACGCCATTTTCTCTTCAGTACATAGTTTGGCAAGTTGCAGACTCTGGTTTACACTTTGTTTCAGCAAAACATATCATTCGAAAGAGAATAAAATTCGTATTTAACTTTGCAATTAGGTTATGAAACATCAGTACTGCAGAAAGAATTCATTAGAATCCGGAAAGTCCACTTAGTTCTTACATACTTTCAACGAAATCATACATTACCCACCTTGACTTTTAACTGAACTCACTCACATTCCTTGGCTGCGGTACAAGGTATATAGTAATGAAATGTTTAACATTCCCTTTCTTCGGCAATTGATCCCATGATGATAAAAATCCACGCACAATTCTGTGGGTCATGATGCAGTTTCAAAAATATCTTCTTCCATGCAAGTAACAGTTAGAACTGTTAATATGATCATTATTCCTTCGCCCACAACAAAATAATATTTATAGGCATAACAAAAAAAATATTTAATTTTTAATTAAGTGTCTAAATTCATAGAGCAACGTAAAGATTGATATTTAGACATATTTTTATCTTCATCAACATAATTCTTCAAGTTATTATGACAAACACGTTGATAATTATGCACTCAAAATTATTAAATAATTATGTGGAAAAAAAGTCATAATCTTTTTAAATTATCAATCTTTATGTTAATTTGTCAACTATATCTACAAAATATAAATAAAAACAATATTTTAAATTAGAATATCTAATTTTTAAATTTTTGAATATTTAAATGATTTTTTTAAAAATTAGACAATTAAATGAAAAATATGAAAATATTTATAACTTTGTAATTTATCGTCTAATAGTTTCACAATTAATCAGGTGTTGTTTGAGATGGTGTCGGATGACAAGGACATACTGGTATATCGTTGATGCATTTTCTCTGTGTGCCCTTCAGAGTTCCAGAGTGAGTGACATCAGGGCCATATTGTGCGATAAATGGAAAATGACATGCAATCTGCATAATCTAAAGTTATATACGGCTCATCCTATTCAGTTTTTTCAACTATTCAGTCAGTATATACTTCTCCTATATATCAAAAGTATCTAGAAGAATCTGACTATTCAATTTAGAATATAGAATGACTGGTATGTAAGAAAAAAGGATACACCTTCAATTGAATTATAATTACTCTTAATTATTGTGGTAATTTAATGTGAAGTAACCATCACAAAATTTCCGTTGTATGTTTTTCAGAAAGAAACTAATAATACTGTTTATTAGAATTTGAACATGAAAAGCTGGGGTGCTTTCACTTTATATAAAAAGTTAGGACAACATGCACATGTCCTGTACAGAAGTCTTACTGCATAGAAAAATCAAGCTGGCATCTATTGGAAACTTACTGCAGCAAAAGATCAAAATGAAACCATCAATAAAAAGAAAAGTAATACTGAGTCGTAGTTTCTTTTTCAACGCTCTGATATTCAGAAGAAGAAGAGAGGAAATCAAAGAGGTCTTATCAAGTCTAGTTGAAAGAAAAAGTGAAGATTCATATCTAGGTCTTGACCAGATGTATCGATGGTCTTAGTTCCTTAAATTAATATATTAAGATAAGCAAGGACCGAGCTTAGAACACAGGACTAACGCATTCTATTTTTATGCAAAACATAGGAAATTAATAACTTTGATTAGAGTATTCAATGAAGATTTGGCACTTGCAATAATTGAAGATCTTGGTGCATTACTAAAAGTGCTAGTGATCGTGACCAAGTGCCGCACTAACATCTAAAAGCTTTACCACTGAAAGAAAGATGGACAACCTTTGAGACCCGCACAAATCCACTAGGGTCCCATGATTTTCTGTTTCGGGTATGACCTGTCTCTACAATACAACCCCTCCATTTGGTCCGAAAATGCGTTGTTCCATCAGAATTGTTTTACTTCTTCGTCTTCCCTCACACGTTCCGTGTCTTAGCTTGCTTCCCTTTTCCTGTTTCTGTCTCTTCCATTCCACAATCAACATCACAGAGTTGAATTTGACGGAGAAACCGAACTAAAGATGGTGGCTGGCTTACCTAGTTGCGTGGTTGGCTCCTCGAGTTGGGGAAAAGTTCATTACAATTACGGCCACTCAGCTCATGTTATGAACCTCAGAAAATGGAGCAGCCACTGTTATGATGGGAACCAGCAACCATCAAACTTGTGTCGGGAAGAGATAAAATGTCATGACAGCCTTGTTTTATCAAAGTGGTCAAAGGAATCCATTTCAAGGAATCTTTTCGATGCGATATCAAAAACATATGCTTGTCTTCCTAGCGCCGTATATGAGTAATGAGTGGGTAGGACCTATATGACCATTAAAGCTTAAATGTCAGACTTCAATTTAATTATATTTATTTCATAACATGATCAGACTATCTAAAACCATTAAAAATTCATCCACATAAAGGTTCAATCATGTAAAGCAAAGATAAATTTATGTTAGTGAAAAATGAATTTGAATCACTTATAATCGTTAGGAAATAAGTTTTTAATTTTATGGGACAACCTAATTGATCAATATTGCGTCACTTAATATTCCAACTTAACATTAGAAACTCAACTTTGTGCTTATAATTAAGGTGAGAAAATAAGAAAATTTTAATTTATTCCTTTAAATTTTAATAAAAATTCATTTAACACCTTAAATTTAAGTTTACATTGGTAAGTCATAAAATTATAAAATTATTTATTTAATAAGGCTTATATCAGGGATAATAATTTTTGGCCCATGGATCTAAATTTAGTTGTTTTCAATAGGCCAACTCAGACCCAGACTGATTCGAGATTCAATTTTTTTAAGCAAAACAACATCATTTTACTTAAAAGAATTAGGATTCGAATAAACTTGAGTCTGAGCCGGATCCAATTAAAAAATATAAATTGTTATATATTTTTAATTTTAAAAAAATTAGCGAGGGCTAGTTCATTGTCATCTCTATTCATACGTGTGCAAACTATCTGTACTAAACCGTATATCTAATTGTCATTTATAAATCCAATATCTGTTTAATACAGAATAAAGCTTACAATATTAAGTAAAAAATTATCAAAAATTGATGGATAAATTGAATTGATTTTTGTCAATGAGGGTCAATGATTGACTAGGCTCTTCCAAGATGTGAATCTTATGTATGCTTCATTACTACATGGGTCGTAAAATTCAAGAAATATTTCTACAGTAAGTGTTCTTTGGACCTTGTTGAAGCCCATTAGAACCAAACGGTCAAGATATCAGTTTCGGGTCGAATAAAACTGCCAGCCCGACCCTATCACATCGAGAATGAGTCAACACAAATGTCCCGACCCAAGGGTCATTCATCCGAAACCAGAACGGCACGTTTCATAAGATTATTGTATTGCACTTTGAAGATGATGAGAATCACGAAACCTCCCGAGTAATAAAAACCATCCAATTCAAAGTAGTTGTTTTATAAATTTTGACTTTGGAACAATAATCGAACCAAGCGTCAGAACCGGAATAAGCTCAGTTTACTTTGAAATTTTGAGTCGAATGAATCCTTTTTTTAATTTTAGATTTCTGGCAATATAAAACTCAAAATTTTTAAATAAAATAATATTATTTTTAATTTTTAAAATTTAAAAATATATTTAATTAGACTAAGTTGTGATTGGTTCAATAATAATTCTTTTTATTTTAATACTTACATAATTTGTTTAATGAAATATAGAAGTCAGCAAATTAATAAAGTTATTTATATATAAAAAAATTAAAAACAGTTAACTGGAAAATTAAGGATAGAAGAATGGAGGAGAATATGCTCCAGACCGGTTTATTGTGTTCTTGCAGAATTTGAAATTGAAATCACATTCTTACACGCCAAATCGGTTTATGATAAAACATTTTTTAATTAATTATTATTTTCTTCTTACTTCAACGCATGCTCTTCTCTTCTCTCCCTATCCTCCGCCTTCATTTCTCTCAGGTAATTTTCCCTCTCTCTCTCTCTCTCTGATATGTTTATATTGTGTTGGAAATTTGTGAGTGCTTTGTTTTGGTTTTGTTTTATTGTTCGTTGTGTTTTGACTTTTGAGACTTGAGTTGTTCTAGTGTAAACCCTAGTGCTCTGTTTGGACGTGGTGAAATTGGTACATTCAACTGGTTAACCACCTGATATGTATGTGTGTATGTATCGGAATTGCTTTAGCTTGTGGTAGTTTGTTCAGTTTCGGTGCGCGCATTGAATTTTATTATAATCATGTCTATTTCTATTCTTATGTTAACGTTTCGTTTTGCTTGATATTTTTATTTTATTGTTGTTTTGGTTGCTTGTTCAGAATCCTGGAACTTGTCATTGCCGCAGTTTGGGGCTTGCGGTGTGGTGTGGTTTGTTGTGTAAAATTTGAGGAAACTCTCGAGTTACTTGTATTGAGAGTGTTAATTGCGCATTGCCCTCTGATTTGTTAGCTGCATTCAAAATGGAGAGAGTGAGGACTATCTTGACATATACGAGTCCTTATCCTCACGAGCATTCGCGCCATGCCATCATTGCGGTGGCTGTTGGTTGCTTATTCTTTATCTCTTCGGATAATATGCATACCCTTGTAGACAAACTGGACAAGAATGTTAAATGGTGGTCTATGTATGCTTGCCTGCTTGGTTTCTTTTATTTCTTTTCTTCGCCATTCTTAGGGAAGAAGTTAAAACCCAGCTACTCAAATTTCAGTCGCTGGTAAGTTTGTATTTAGTCAAATTATCAGGTTTTTACTACATGGCTGATTTGTTTATTTGGACCTTGAGGTATTTATTGCTTCCACAATGTCAGTGCAGGTATATTGTTTGGATATTTGTTGCGGCTTTATATCATCTTCCTAGTTTTCAGTCTATGGGAGTAGATTTGAGGATGAATTTGTCCCTGTTCTTGACAATTTATGTGTCATCAATTTTGTTTCTTCTTGTCTTCCACATCATTTTTTATGGCCTGTGGTACATTGGTATTGTTTCCCGTGTTGCTGGAAGAAGGCCAGAGATCTTGACCATTCTCCAAAATTGTGCTGTAAGTGTTCTAAGCCACATTTGGTGCTTCCACGTGAAGTGGTTTTGCTTCTACTGTAAATTCTTATTCGTAACTTGAGTCCATTATCTTTGGATTAGGTCCTTAGTGTAGCCTGCTGTGTGTTCTACAGCCACTGTGGTAATCTTGCTATCACGAGACATAAGCTGCCCAAACGAAGCAACACTGGTTGGTTTCCTTTGAGGAAGAATGGTGAGGGAAATACATGGTTTGCAAAGTTTCCCATGGATGAGTTAAAGGACCAGGTCTGCTCATCTTGGTTTGCTCCAGTCGGGTCAGCAAGTGACTATCCGCTTTTGTCCAAATGGGTTATTTATGGGGAGGTAAAGCTATAAGTTCCAAGGATTTTTATCATCTTATTCAATGCTCTAAACATATTGAGGTGGTAGGTTTTGTTCAATGCAAATCCCTCTCATGTTTTCTTCAACTACTTGCAGTTAGGTTGCAAAGGAAGTGAATGTGCTGGGTCATCTGATGAAATTTCTCCAATATACTCATTGTGGGCAACATTTATTGGCCTTTACATTGCCAACTATGTAGTGGAAAGGTCAACTGGGTAAGTGGTGATTGATATCTTTTTCTGTGTTATTATTCTATTACCTTTTCACTAAAGGATTCTCAATGACAACTGATTGGTTAAGGTTCTTCTTCTTGTCCTTTTGGTATTCTAGCCTCACAAGTTCTAAAAATGTTGTACTAGGAGAAGGGTGGTATTTTCGTTTTGCTTTAAAAATCTTCTTCCTTGATAACAGAGGAAGGTTGTTTTTTTCTACTTTTTCTTGAATTCACCATTAGATAACTATTCTGTCAGGGATATAAATAAAACATGATTCTGGCAGTCCATTGTGCTTATTTCACTCCATGGGTGATGGTTGAATTATAACTACTTTCAGAGTGTCATTTGGTTATGTGTTAAGTTATGCTTGCTCTTGCTTCTGTTACTCTTACTGTATTTAGCTTCCCTTCCAATTCATTCAGTTCTGGGAAAATGTATAGGTGGGCTCTTACTCACCCTTTGTCAGTTCAAGAGTACGAGGAATTGAAGAAGAAGCAGATGAAGCCTGATTTCCTGGACATGGTTCCATGGTATTCAGGGTATATGCTTGTTGCCTTACTTTCCTTGGTTTCGTCACTAATGTCATTTTTGGGTGCTTTTCTATTAGCTTTCCTGACTTGTCAATGTCTATATGTTGCAGAACTTCTGCTGATCTGTTCAAGACAGTATTTGACCTCTTAGTATCAGTTACAGTATTTGTTGGCCGCTTTGACATGCGCATGATGCAGGTAGTGATGCTGCTGTCTGATATCAGTTCATGTGTTGTGTTTGTCTGTTTTAATTCTTCAGATATGTTTTGCCCCGTTTCTCTTCATGCAAGTAATTCAATTCAGCCATATGACATAATTTCCTGGCGAAGCAATGTTCTTGGAAAAGTCTGTCATAGCTACAAGTTTGGTGTTACTAGTGGCCAAGGTTTTGGTTGTCACTAATAGAGGGGAAATGTGATACTCGACAATAAACATATCTTTTCTTCAAAGTTCTGAAAATGTCATTAGAACATAATATTATCATTTCACATGCCATTTTTAACTGGTATCCTTTATAATCTTTATGCTAAGATGATTGGTAAAGCTCAAATTAATGGTTGATTCTAGTCATATTGTTCCTTTCGCATTTTTTGTTAAAGATTGATCATACTTGGTGACATCTTTTTCCTCACTTGTGTTTCATCAGGCAGCAATGAACAACGTGCAAGATGGGGCCGAAGGAGATACAATATATGATCATTTTAGTGAAAAGGAAGATATCTGGTTTGACTTCATGGCTGATACTGGTGATGGGGGAAATTCATCTTATACTGTTGCACGGTTACTTGCACAGCCTTCCATTTGTCTCACAAGTGGTGATTCTGTGCTTTCTTTGCCACGCGGAAACTTTCTTCTCATAGGAGGGGATCTTGCGTAAGTTTATGGTGTTTCTTGCATATAATGATATGATTGTTTGTTGCAGATTTTATTGGTTTATTTGCAAGTTAAACTTTTCATATTTTTGTCTGACAGTTTTTGGCCCTAAAATGATTCAGCATGTAAAATGCTTGAATGCCATTATTCAACACTTGCTTTTGGAGGGTTTTGTTAATTCTCTGGTTTAGAGCATAAAATAAGGGATATGGAGATGTAATTTTATCTTATAACACAATGATGCTTTTTGGAAAACTTACTTCACATCTGGTAATACTTTTTCTTAACCATGGCTTGGTTTCTTCCTGAAAGAATAAACAGGTTAATATTGGTACAGGAATTGCTTGTTGGCATTCATGTGCACCAGAAGATACTTATAAAAAGTTGGTGTCTATGTGTGCGTGAGCATTCATGTATACTTCTAAAGGTTTTTATTAATCTCGTGCTTCATAAATATAAACCCTTTCTGACGGATGGATATAAAAAGTTTGGTGTCTATGTTTGTGTGAGCATTCATGTATACTTCTAAAGGTTTTTATTAATATCGTGCTTCATGAATATATCCCTTTTCTGATGGATGTTCATGTTTCTGGTGTAGATATCCTAATCCATCAGCATTCACATATGAGAAGCGCCTGTTTCGTCCATTTGAATATGCTCTGCAACCCCCACCATGTCATATGCCAGAGCATATAGCTGCTCACAAGCCTGAGCTACCCCGTGAAGTGTCTGAACTGAAGCAATATGATGGACCTCAGTGTTTTGTCATTCCTGGAAATCACGGTTGGTTTCCATTTGGGTTTTTTAAGTTTGATCTCTCCTGGGCAAGAAGAGTTCATAGAATATTTGTTTGAGTGCATATTTGCCGACGTGGTTTCTTTAACCTAGCCACTAATACATGTTTCCTTACCCGGACCTGGTTTCTTATGATGGAATGACATTCATTCTAGTTTATTTCAAGTCATTCTGTTTTGGGTTTTGCAGATTGGTTTGATGGGCTTCATACTTTCATGAGGCATATCTGTCACAAGAGCTGGTTGGGCGGTTGGTTCATGCCTCAGAAGAAGAGTTATTTTGCCTTGCAACTCCCCAAACGATGGTGGGTCTTCGGTCTTGATTTAGCACTTCATAATGACATCGATGTGTACCAGTTCAAATTTTTTGCAGAATTAATAAAAGAGAAGGTATTTTTTTTTCAATTTTTTTGTTATTTTCATTGATTCTGGGACTGAATCTACTGAAGAAGATACGTCGTCTTTCTGATACCTTTCATATTTCAATGCATTGGACTTTTACAATGACTGTTAGAGAGTTTATATTTTGAAATTCTTTGATAGGGAGTTATTTCATTCTGCAACACGAGTTTTTCATTCCTGTTATGATATGTTTCTGGTCTTTGAGATTTATTGATATGTTGGTTATTGGCCACTTCTAGGCTAGGCTAACTTCTGTGGCATGTTATTATGTCTTTACATATGCTAGTAATGAACAAGAAGATCCTCGTTTCACCATTGTTGATTCAGGTTGGGGAGAATGATTCTGTCATCATCATTACGCATGAACCTAATTGGCTTCTTGATTGGTACTGGAATGATGTTTCTGGAAAGAATGTCTCTCACCTTATATGTGACTATTTGAAAGGAAGGTGTAAGCTTCGGGTGGCTGGAGACTTGCATCATTACATGCGCCATTCATATGTTCCATCTAATGGACCAGTTTATGTGCAACATCTACTTGTCAATGGCTGCGGTGGTGCATTTTTACATCCCACCCATGTCTTCAGTAATTTCAAGAAATACCATGGTACCACCTATGAGACCAAGGCTGCTTATCCTTCTATAGAAGATTCAACCAGGGTGATTCTCTTATGATGATTTAGGGTTTTTGATTCTTTATGGTGTATTCCTTCTTTTTCTTAGCTTCGTAGTAATTTGATGCAGATTGCACTAGGAAACATTTTAAAGTTTCGAAAGAAGAACTGGCAATTTGATATCATTGGAGGCATTATTTACTTTGTGTTAAGCTTCTCAATGTTCCCACAGGTGAGTCTCTTCAGTGATTCTTTAATACCACAAACTTGACTATATGGGTCAGTAGTGAGAAAATGAGTCTTTCCTATTTGTTAACTTTTTTTCGTGAACTTGCTTGCACTTCCTAAAACTTTAGATATGATGCTGTTTGTTGCTTTTCAGCCATACTCTGCAAGGTTTGTAGCATATACTTCTGTCAGAAAGTATATAAGAATTGACTTATTTTCCCTTTTAATTTCCAGTGCAAGCTCGACCACATCTTGCAAGCTGATACATTTTCCAGTCACTTGACAAGTTTCTTTGTCACAGTCTGGAATTCTTTTTTGCATGTTCTGGGGGAGTCTTATGTCTCTTTAGCAGGTGCTCTAGTATTGCTAGCAGCGGCAATTGCTTTTGTCCCTTCCAAAACATCTCGGAGGAAACGAGCCATTATTGGAATTCTTCATGTGTTATCACATCTGGCAGCAGCTTTGATTCTTATGCTGCTCTTAGAAGTGGGTGTTGAAACATGTATCAGGCATAAGCTACTTGCAACTTCAGGCAAGATTCTCCCTTTTTCTTTTTGTATTTATGGACCTTTCTATTCATTGACATTTAATTTCAGTTGCTTGTGTCTAAAATGGTCATGAATGCGATGAAAGAGATTGTTATTTGAGTACTTAATGAGTTATGTGGTGTATTTGTCATCTTATCCCTCAATTTAGAAGACCATATCTACCCTTGTATAGTTTCTACTTCAAGAGTGAAGATTCTATAGTGGTCCAAAATTTAGTTGTGGTTATTGATTATGTGATGTTTGTTGATGACTTCTTCCAGGTTATCACACATTATACCAGTGGTACCGAACTGTGGAAAGTAAGCATTTTCCAGATCCCACTGGCCTTCGAGCTCGTATAGAGAAGTGGACATTTGGCCTTTATCCAGCATGCATCAAGTATCTTATGTCTGCATTCGATGTTCCGGAGGTAGGACACTCATCTATGTTGTAGATTTGTAGTGTTACCACTTGGATAATGTTATATACTCACCAGAGATTGTCAGGTCATGGCTGTCACACGGACCAATATTTGCAAGAATGGATTGAAGTCCATATCACGAGGGGGTGCTATAATTTATTACGCTTCCGTGTTCCTCTACTTCTGGGTTTTCTCAACTCCTGTTGTTTCTCTCATTTTTGGAAGTTACCTCTACATCTGCATTAATTGGCTTCATTTACACTTTGACGAGGCCTTCTCCTCCCTCCGAATTGCTAATTATAAAGCGTTTTCGCGATTTCACATCACTAAGGATGGGGATCTTGAAGTTTTCACGCTTGCAGTTGATAAGGTAAGAAGCCACACTCTACGTTTCCATCTCATCTTTTATTCCCTGTTTTAGTTGATCCAAGAAGCAGAAATATCAATTTTTCCAAAAAAGTAAGCAGAAATATTATCATGTTATTAATTCAAAAGCAAGTACTTATTGTAGGCTATCTAAATTGATTTATATATTTAATGAGGCCAGTATTATGAAGTGCAATATGTTGGTGATGGTTTAGTGATGTTGCAATACTGTTCTCTACTTAAAAATATTTATAACTTGGTGTTAATAGCCGCAGTTTTCATGCTGTATTATGCCTCAACTGGAATTAACGTAATGATGCCCAATTTTCTTGTCTCTTTTAGTGCACAAGGATCTTATAATTATTGCTTCTTTCTATTTTAATGGTATATTTTGTGTTAAAAATGCATGGCATGTCCACAAGCAGGAATATGTTAATATCTGACAACCTACCCTTGATCTATATGCTTCATAAAAGTTTGAAAAAGTTTCCACGCTGGACCTGCTTATGTGTTAATGAACTTCTCGCCTTATATGGTAGATTGTTTTACTAAAATCTCCCCCATATGTCCTTTTATCAGAAATCAGTCATTAATGGTAGCTAATATACATGTTGCTGCCTGTAACTTCTGTCTACATGTTGCTAATTTGATATGACAAACAGGTTCCAAAAGAATGGAAACTGGATTCACTTTGGGATGCGGAGCAAAAACTACCACAGCAGTTGAGCCACCGTCGAAGATTTCCTAGCAAATGGAGTGCATCGTCTCCTCAGCAGGACCCGTTGAATACCGTTAAAATAGTTGACCAATTTGTTATTAGACAAACAAAAGAATCGGACTTTGTAGCAAGCAACGGCTCAGTCATACACTGATATTGCTATTGGAATTTGTCTTAGGTTTGTAATGTGATGTAGGAAGAACAGGGAGATAAAAGGGCCAATCAAAAATGGAAGAAAAGTTGTTCAGGAGATGATTGTCATTTTTCATATCGGTTTCCTGGCGGCGTTCTATTCCATTTTTTTGTATAGTCAAAGGAAAATGTAGAAGAAAAAAGGACTTCCGTCTTGGTAAATGATCCAATCTGAATACATTGTACGGAATCTAATCAATTCACTGGTCTGTTGCCAGATTGTGGAATACACTAAAATGAGAAAACAGATGATCTTAGTAACCATTTTTTCTTTTTTGTGTGTAGCAATTTATTCTAAGAAATACCTTAAGAAAATTGGTAGATTTTTCCTATTCAAAAAGGAAAGGAAAATGAGAAAAATAATACCGAGGATCACTTCTGAGATGGATCATTTTATATCTCTTGCCGGCTTGGTTGGATTCGTCGGAGTTCATTCCTGTTAATGCAATTTGCAACTCTGAGCAGATTGCCGGTGACAAGCGAGAGGTAAATGCAACTACTTGGAGTCAGTAGTTTGTAGTTCGGTGTCAAGGAAATTCAAGATTTAAGTATTCAGTTATGTGACGTCCTAAAATATGAAGAACAAGACAGATCATTTGCTCTGAATCTCTGTTCCTGTAGCTATGAAAAGTGAGCATCCACATGAACAATGAAGTTAATCAAAGCTCTTTAAAGACTTGTTATGGGAATAAGTAACTGATTCGAAAGCTTTCATATGAGGTTTTGAATATGCAAAGCAAAGGCGATCTGTGACTCTTAACTTGGCGGCTAGTTAGCTCTATGAAGTCCAGCACTTCTTTTAGTTTCTGAAGCGCCACAAGATTTGAACCGTAAGATCGACACCTATAATGAACAACAGGCTCTTGTGATGCAGCAACAATCCCTACAATTATTGGTTATTGATACTCATCACATACAAGAAATTTGTGGTAAATGAACAAGCTGCCTTTGGATTCTGTTACAACCTAATTGGATCAGAAGTTTACATTGTTCTGATGAAGGCATTGTTAATGTTTGAGGAGCTAATGAAGGAGAAAATCAATATATTTGAATGGAACGTCATTGATTCCAGCAGAGCTCATTCTTGGAAGCATTACTGAACCAGTCAAGATTGTATACTTTTTGCAATACTTTCACAATTGCAGAAACATTGACCATTCTTTCTTTGGATCCAAAAATTTCACCATTCCTGATCTTTGCGAGTATCAAACTGGGATGCAGGCACATTCTTCCCTGAAAATGTATTCATAATCAAATAACATGAGATGAAACCAAGATAGCAATGATTTTTAATTCTTATCAGGTACCTGTCAAATGTTTCAGGCTTTCGGGTAAAGGAAGTAGGGAAGTTCCTATTGTTCAATACCCTGAAGTATTACTTGATTGTTCCGATATTCTGATCTTCAGAAATTTGGCAGTTCCTTAAATGCTTATTTCCTTTATACATATGGAACAAATATAAACTTCACAGATCATATAGATAATATTTCTTAGGAGCCTTCAAGGAATCCTGGAATTTGAAAGTTAATCCCGATGTTGGACATAATCATGAATCTATAATTGGAAAACAAAATGAAAATTCTTGTTAAGGAAGAAAGAGTTTCAGAATTTGCATTTCTGGAACTGCCATGCTGAATAAAAGGTTTGTGTTAATTAAAGGGGACCTTCTTCTGCTTCCAGGGTACTCTAATGCTTAGGTAAGAATCTACATTCTAATATATATATATATATATATTGTGCAATAATTAAGAATGAGTTTAGTTGACAATTAATGTTTAAAACGATGGTGTTTTGTTCAAATTGAATTAACATTATTTAGTTACTGAATAAAAAAAATTTAGGACTAAATGAGACTGAGTTCTTAAGAGCAAAAGCCTATTCAACTCAAGAATATTAACCCTATACATATGGGAAACTATACGAGAAGTTATCAAAAAGTTCAAAAGCCATTTAATGCTAGATTCGGAACTATTGAATAAGTTCATTCATATAAAAATTCAAAATAGATATTATATAGAGTGTGAGTAAGAAAATACAACACCACGTAATGAGAGTCCCGCTTATATGCAAGATATTGAGAAGTTCAATAAAGTGTAAGGAGATATAAATGAAAAATGTGTTTCAAGTTAGAATCTTATTTGTTAAAGGAATATAAATCATATGGATTTTCACCTCAAAAAGATAGAGTTGATGTACATCAACTTGTGTGGAGTTTCAGAGAAGTGAAGTGTTGATTTATAATAACTCGAATGTCTTCAACTAAGTTTAGGAACATGAATAATGTTGGACGAAAAATAACATGGCTAATATGATATTTGAATAATTTAATATATAAATTTGTTATTGTCAATCTGATTTACTTGAAGCTATACTTGAGGTTGGCTCTGCCGAGGAATTGATCAACTTGTGACATGCAATATATACAAGAGAAAGAAAAGAACACCATTGACACTTCATGAAGATTAAGTTCTTATCAAAGCTAACCCTCCACAACTTTTGGAGGTCTCTTGCATGAAATTAACGTCATCAATCCACATGCAGCATCATAGGTGAATTGGCGATCTGTACCATCTTGAGAGTTGAGATAGAAAGTAGACCAAGGTCTGAAAGAAAAAGCCTTGGATCTGATTGAAAGACAGGAAGCTTAGGTGGGACTGCTATTCTGTGAATCTGAAACAAGAGCTTCTGCACGAAACTTAAAACAGGTTTTAGATCGAAACTTGCAATGTCGAACAACCGAGTACTTGAATTTATGCCCAGAGAAGAGGATCTCGTTTAACTCAATGATCAGTATGTTTCCGATTTCAATGCATTAGAAATATGTTGAGTTTGGACAGAGATAAGGAGAGCAGCCATTGACATAACCTGCAGTAAATCAAAGAGAAACAAAGCCTTCAAATCCTAGATTTCACCCTTAGCACATTGCAGATCCAACAAGGTTCTACAAACCATACTGCGTGAGCTTACTGCTTTTCTTAAAACTTATAGCAGACTTGGAGTGGGCATAAATCTCTCTTTGTAAAAGATTTTTGTGGGTAGCTATAGTATCAGAACATTAGGAGAATCAACACTTCATCATAAAGCATAAGGGTAAATAAAAGATGAAAGATATTGAAGCATTACCAGGTCCAAGCTCTCATAGGTCATGAAAGAAATAGGCTTCACAAGATGATCAACCTGACAATCTGCCCCAAGTACCTAAATGACTTTGTTGCTTCCTTTAAGCATCTGTTTTTCACATCTCTAGACCAGTGCTGCAAAATTTGGTGTCATAACCACCAAATTGATACTATCAATTCACATATAAACAGAAATTTCAGGTAACTAACCTCGCCAAGCATGTTGAGCGTCTCACGCACACTCTTCAACATTTCCTGGGCATCACCATCCCATCTATGGAACTCCAGATCTCTGCCTTCAAAAAGCTTGTCAGAAACCTGTAAACAATAAACTAAGAGGTCATTTGGTCGATCTAATTCCGAAGTTAACAATTTTACATACCAAGTGTTTTGGAAAGGAAAAACAATATCATGTTTCAACCAAACATTAGGTGATGGCAACAGCAAAAATAGGACATCGAATTACGGAAACATTCATAAAATATATAGGCAAATAGAATGTTGTTGATCATATTAAAGGCCTGATTTTGGCAGCAAGTCAAAATACAATTGCACAACTATATTCAATCAAGTCTGTGAGTCAAAAGGATGCTCAGCAGCCTCGGTGAGCACAGAGCATACTTGTCTTGTTATAACTTGACCACCAGCTACATGCGAGAAGTATATGTTGTAGAAATGACAGAGAAACAACGGGGCACTCTTCTCTGCAAGCTCCTCCAAATACTCGGCATAGGAAATTCCCGGAGCACTGGGTTGAGGTATTGCAACATCCTTTTGGCTAAACCAGTCTAAATCTTTTGCAAGACTCTTTGATCTTTCCAAGCCATTATTTCTAAAATATGCATCTGCACATTGGACACAAGCAAACATTGCATCACCACGAAATCACTTCAAGCCAAGGAACATTCACTACACAAGCGAAATTTCCCATTAGCTCATAAAAATCAAAGAGTGACTCAAAGCCTGATTAGAGGAAAAGAAAATACCCAAGTAAGATTATTCTTCATGAAGAAAGCTCAAAGATGGAAGAAGACTAGAAACAATCTAACCCAAAAACACAAGCACTTACAAGTTTAACAGGATTGACCAAGTCAGTGAAGATAAACGAGAAAGAAAAGGAACACTTGGGAAAAGTAGAGAGCATATTAAATACTCACAAGAAACATCATCGGACTTATCAATAATACGTTCGACAGTGTCAAAGACCAGTTTGCTGTCAACCATATACTTGACGAAGCCTTCCATACTGGGCAACCAACTCGCCTTTTCACTATTTTTGTCTTCGACTCGTTCTTCTTCGACAACATCTTCTTGTTCTTGTTTCACGCTCTCGTCTTCAGAATCAAGGGAACCATCGTCAGAATTAACAGTGGTCTTACTGTAAGTATACTTGCCATTAATGTTACGAAGCCTCATGGCCACAAATCTCATCTCTTCAGTGATGCCCTTGCTCTCTCCTGGATAAGCTTTCCTATACCTTCTTCTCTTCTTAACAACTGGAGGTCCCGCACTAGTTGTTGCCATTGTCGTCGTAGAATTCGTCGTTGTTGTTTCGGGATTAATGCAACATGTTATACGCGGCCCCGGAGCATATCTTGTTCTTGCGACGTTTCCGTTCAGAGTCAGGATCCTCCCGAGCTTCAGACATTGTGATGGAAACAGGGAAAACTGTACAAAAGATTCCAATGGTGGTGCCACCGCCGCATACGGTGGTTTGGATGACGTCAAGGAGAAAAGCTTCATAGCCAACAGTAATAACAACTTCCAAGTCCTAAACCACTCGAACCACTCCAGCTCTCGAGATATTTAGAAGAGATGACGGCTGATGAGGATCTTCTATCTCTCGGCCGAAAAGTACACTCTCCTAACCCAAATTTAGAGCCCAAAAACTTAATTTCCTATTTCAGTTGGGTCCAATATTGTAGCCTCTGAACAATTGCAAATATGATGATAATAGAGTAAAAGGTATCAGATAGTTTCATGTCAAAGGGATTGCTTTTCAATTGCTTCAGGAATTTCAAATAATTTTTCTTTCAATCTGTACAACGTGTAAACCTAACATAAAGAAAGGTCATTTACAAGTTGACAAGGAGAACGTGACAATGATATTACAGGGTTTCTATGTACAGCTCCCAATGAAGCTAAATTAGTAAGTACTGTACAACAAATTCCTATGGTTAATGTGTAAAATGAAGATGGTCAATGAACAGAGTCTTGTAGCTGACGTAGTCTGATCAGCGAATCTAATCCTCCTCTGGAAGTGTATGGTGATTTTATATGTTGTCGAGGTCTAACACAAGCAGATCTAACAGCCAGCTGTCTTGCGGAGTGCATTTATACATGCGGACCTGGCCATCAAATCCAAGCTAATTCTACTTTTCATCTTAGAATTTTCTTTTTCTCCCCTTTTTTTTTGTGGCATTTAAAATGGAACATCTTTTCATGAATAACGCGCCTTCAGCATTTGCAGGAACTCCAATGTCTTCGTATAGGATGGATCCGAGCGACTAACTGGCTTGCATGAATTTACATGATCAGTTGACTCTAACACCTGTAATAAAATTTTAACAACAAAATAATGAAGATACATGTTAAAAAGGATAACAATGCACCAATAATAAATGAATAGAACACTCATCCCACAACATTAATTTGATTAGATCGATCTGCAAGCCATCAAGTAAGTATTTAAACTCATGCACCAAATCTCTATGTCAATCCGAGTTTGATGGAGAAAGCCTGGCAGTAATTACACTTACCACAAGTTCACCATATCCAGGATATGCAGATTCAATGGGTACAATTTCCATCCTGAAGGCCCATCCTCCATAGCCCTCAACAAGTGGAGTGACCTTGGTCTAAGATGCAACAACAGGCAACCAATTAGGCTCACATAAAGCACATACAGAGAGTCCGCGAGAGAGTGAGGAGTATAGGAGTTGGAATTCTTTTTTGGTGTGATATAAGAATGGAACTTATTTGCAAATATTTGGTTTAGTTGGAAACACATATATTACCTCACAGAAACTTAGAACTTCAAGCAGCCTTTTCCTATGAAGGTTGCGAATAAAGTCATTCAGCTCCACAAGCCTTGGAGAACCACTTCTCAGTTCCCCGATCTAATAAAGTGAATTCAAAACATTATCAACAGCAATAATGCACGATCCACAAGATCAACTAATATCATGAATTCAAAACGGACAAATTAGTGTAAATTGTATACTAACTGATGGAGCAGGGCGCAAAACAAGGCCCATCCGCCAAGGCATATCTGCTAGTTTGCTGCCAAAGTGTGGACAACTATAGAACACCTAAAATCAGGGGGCAGTACAAAATGTCATCAACCAACAAAGAAATCAAAACTTGCAATGTCAATGATAAAGTTCATATATATGCTTCGCATTGCAAAATGAGCTTACAACTCCAACTGTGTTTTTCACAAGATTATCAATATTCTCCGCCTTCGCTCTGTACAGCATTTGCTTCACAACCAGACCTCCCATGCTGCAGATATAAACAAATATTACTTCAAAGGGGTCCCTTTTCAATCCAAATGTATAAAGACCAGCCTAGCCAAAGAAAGGAAGAGAATCAAAGTTGAAAATCAAGTTTCCAGTATCACTGCATACCTATCAAACAACTATTAACTAGGCAATAGCTCTGAAAAATTTAAGGCCTGCAGCAGTCAATGCATCAAAGGTGGTACTTTAACATCGCCTCATAAAAATGACTCTTAAGAACTACTTAAACCTGGCAATCTTCTCAACCAAACTTGTGCACATTTACAAACAAACTCATTTCTGCATAATATTTTCCAATCATCAATCTCAACATCCCAGTTGCTAGACACCATGATGTAACAAAACGTGAACAAAGTGTAGAGCTACAGAGGCTCATATATAATTTGATGTAAGGTACATGAATAACAGGCCATAGCACCATATCATGACAAATGTTACCTGTGAGTTACAAACACAACAGGTCGATTCCCAACACCAGCAGCAACAAGTTTATCCAATATCTTTGCGCTTACTTCCTGCACAATGAGAAAATAAATGTTTAGTATTTGAAATGTTCAAGCATTCAGGAAAAAAATATCACAATAAGAAGTATTGAAAGCAATTAAGAAACATCAATTAGATAAGCACTAGCTTATAGAAGCAAAGACAAAATTCCTAGAAAGATGTTCTATGATGCCATTTGCTTTTGGGTATTACTTAACAAACTTGGGACACTCAGAAATTGTACAGTTAAAAAGACCAGACTTCTAGTTGCTTGTAAGGTGTCAAAGAGAAAGTGCCAACCTGAAGTGGAAGGCTAGCTCCAGACCATTGTGTAAGATTCGACTGCATCAGAAATTCATTCAGGACTTGAGAAGATTATCAAATAACAAATAACAAAAGATCATCTCAAATCATTAAAGCCCACAGCAAACAAGAAACAATTCTATTTTCAAGGCAGTTAATTAAAACAAGCAGTTAAGATCTGCTTGTTAAGATCTGCACAAAGAACAAACTACAATAAAACAAACCTTGTACTTGATGGTGAACAAACGAGCTTCAGGGAAATCAGTTGAAAGCCATTCAGAAGGCCAAAAAGTTCCTTGCTTCCCAGCTTCCTCATCTATTTTCTCCACCAAGCCAGACTTAGTTGAAGTTTTGTCATCAGCTAATCGCCAAGTCTTGTAAGGTCCACCACGCAAACCATGGATAAAGACAATATCTAGTTGTGGAACACATGATTCAGAATCAAATTGGGATTCCCTGGCAGAAGTAGACGCATTGCCAACATTTGAAGTTGTGGTTAGACCCTCAATATCAACAGAATCAACCCCAGATAAAAGATTATCCTTTTGACCCCTGTCACTGTCTATTGTCTCACAATGCTTCCAGTGGAGCTGCCCAGGATTGATCAAAAATATCATGTCACTATATCGAGGACAAGAGCTATTCTTGTTCATACGTACATCAATAGTATTTCTATTTAAAGAGTCTTTCCCTGATCGTGGACCGCAGAGAACATTTAGGAACACTGATCTAGCGTAACTTTGTAGTTTATGGTCAGTGCAACCTGGGATCCTCCCACTAGCACAATCATCTAGCCATTTACACCAAATTTTGTCTGCTCGAATAACATTCTGAACTTTGGGAAGGATTGAGAGAATAGTCAACAGTCTAGCAGCATGCCTTCGTAAGTGAGCTGTGTTTGGAACATGAAGACTTGATGGTTCACTACTGTCGTTATGAAAAGATT
>JANZXP010000006.1:3342341-3353920 GCA_027576715.1 Erythroxylum flavicans
AGCAGCATGCCTTCGTAAGTGAGCTGTGTTTGGAACATGAAGACTTGATGGTTCACTACTGTCGTTATGAAAAGATTCAGCAGGAGCATTGGAAACCCGTTCTGGTGCCTCAACGGCTATAGATGCATCGTAAGCTTCAATTGCAGCCAGTTTCTCATAGTCATCGCATAAGAGAAAGCGCCTAAGCAAACACAAAACTCCAAATTCGGTTACTTTTCCTTGACATGAGGAGTCCTCCGCACAAAGTTCAGTGAGACTTTTTAATGCCTTAAGGGTTGCTAGAGCAGAATCTGCTGCATTAGATTTAGGCATAGTATCTTTCTTCAAGTTTTTAGATGTTCCAGCAAAAGGCTCCAGAGAAAGAAAATCTGCCAGTGCAAATGTATCAACAGAATCAGAGGTTGCTGCCAGTTGTTTCCCAGCTAGATTCACTACTGCACTTGCCAGCTGATTAGCTGCTTGTGTAGCAGAAACGACCTTGGACTGATCAATTTGAGTCTGCAAAAGTTTGCTACACCATAAGCACAAGAAAAAACATGGTTGATGACAAAGTGCTTAGCACAGATGCAGAAAAATGTAGTTGACACAACCATTATTACCATCACAGAGTCTCAAAGACAAGAAATATGACCAAGTTAACCAGGTTATGAACACAAAATCAGTGCTAGTACGTGTCAAATAAAATATGAGGCCAAACATTACAACCTTCACTTTATCGCTACTAGGCTGACTGCCTGCTTTAACAGATGAAACCTTGCTGGGACTTAAAACTTCATTAAGCAGCATAGCTAACCATCCTTGAGAAATAGGCACTGAAGCTGGGCCATGGTCCTTGAGAATGCAAGAAAGGATTTTAGCAGCTGACAACTGAATGCTGTCAGAGGAAACTTTACCACAAACCCATGGAAGTAGAATGCCAGACCACCTTTGACTTTCTTCAAGAGATATATGCATGCCCCCATCCAAAAGTAACTCTAAGGCCCTCGCCAATGCTTCATGCACCTGCTTGTATTTTGTTGTCAGCTTAGCCGTTTCTCTCATCAGCTGAAGACCCTTCTCCATCACCACCTCCCGCGATTTGGAACTTCTCTCAATTGATAGCAAAAAGGGAGACAAGGCCACCTGAGCCAAAGGAATATCTTCATTTTTACTTGCCTGATATATTGTTGCAAGAAGACTGGAACTCCAATCAGAAACAGAATCACTTAAGCACAGATTACGATCCTCCAACAGCAACTGAGCAACCAAGCTCCCATGCCATTTCACAGATCTCTCAGGTGCAATCAAAGCAGTCATCACAGCTTGCCCATCAAAATCCAGTTCTTGAATGTGGCATCTATTGGCTTCAGATGTCATTGCCCAATTAGCCAACGCCCATGCTGCAAAAGGCACAGCAACATGTTGACAATGAAGATCATCCCAAAGTCCAGGAAGCACCACAGTAGAAGATAAGCTTTCTTGTCTTAGCAAACCATCATGCTTATGAAGCAAGACTGAACTTTTAGCACCAGAGTGCTCTAAATCCATAAGGGCACTAGTTCTCGAAAGCCCTACAGCGGTTGTACCTTCAAGAATTTTAATCCCAATACCCTTCACACCCTGTCCACCGTCGTCATCATCTTCATTTTCAGGCGGCTCATCCAAATGCAGCCCACCTTCCTTAATTACTTCAATGGCAGCAGCAATGTCTCTCATTGCAGCATTTCCGGGTAACAACTGCTTAAAATATTTCCTTTCTGAATTGTTGCAACTTGAAGTAACAATATCCATGATTGCATCCACAAGCATGCTCCTACCTTTCAAAGAATCAGAAATATCGAATGAACTACGTCTCGAATGCTGCTCCCACAGAAATTCAATATATTAATGACAAAAAAAAAGCACAAACACACAAATACACAACCTACGATGATAACTGATGCAGCATACAGTATTCCTATTAATCACAACAAAAAGGAAGGAGTCATTTTACACAAGAATCACCTTATTCTTAGGTTGACAAGAAAAAATAAAACGCAAGAGAAACGGCACCGCATGGGGCCTCCCGAGAACATCTGCGGACACATTAGGATCCGTAATCAAGTAAGACAGCGCTCTCGCGGCCTCGGCCTGTGTACCACTCCCGTCGCCGCCAGCCACCGTCTCCAGCAGCCAATCCACCACCTTCCCTCCCCCCGCCCCGACGATGGCGACTCTACGCGCAGCATTAGCGGCCGCAATATCCGCCAGCAACGCGGCGACTTTTAGCTCAAATCCCACCCTCACCTCGTGGTTCGCCGACGACAGCACCGAGCTCAACGACTGCCACAGAACAGACGCGGCGACGCCGGTTTGCTTGAAGTGGTGGAAGATCCTCTTCGCAGATTCGTTTGATTTGAAAACCGTCCGATCAATCGCGTGGCGGAGAGGACTGCAATGGTGGTCGGAGTCGCGGTCAATAGACACGACGGCGTATGAGGCGACGACAGCAGAGGCGAGTGCAGCGGACAGAACGAGAAGAGGCGTACGGGACATATGGCTCGTGGACGGAACAGCGGTGGCTACGAGGGGGCTGTGGTGAAGGACAGGCGGCTGAGGAGGGGCATTACGGGAATTTCCAACATTGTTCGGGGGCTCAATTGGACTTTTGGAAGAAGAAGAAGAGGAGGAGAAGGAGCGAGGAAGCGGAAGGCGGTAGAAGCGTCGGGGACGAAGACAAAGTCGGAGCATAACTAATTGTTTCTTAAAATATTATTTAAAAAATATAAAAATATGTGGGAATTATAACAAAAGTGCTGAGACAAAGGAAAGATGTTCTTTCGCCTTAGTCTAAGGATAGTCCTCTCTTTCTTGTTTCAGAGAATGGCTGTGGCGCGTAACTCTTGAGTCTTGCGATTACTACGGAGGAGAGGAAGAAGAAACAATAATTTGTAACGTAATCAAATAAAAATGAGATTAGCGAATACTAATTGTAATTAGAATTAGAAACACTGTTAACACTTAATCGCGTAAGTAGTTTATATAGTTCGGATTGGGAATTTTCTACGGAGGATATGCGCATCTTCTTTTATACGGTTTTGGGTGGGAAATGGGCCAGGTAGGAAATGGGCCGTTTTCTAAGAATTTGGGTTGGGTTGGGTCGCGTTGGGTTAAAATATGTAGAAGATGAATTACAGATATCAAGAGGTCGGCAGCTCACTTTTAACTCTATTGTTAGTCTTGGGGGTTTGTCTTGCTGCGAAAGAAAAGTTGAGATCTTGTGTTTGGCTGAAAGAGAACGAAAGGGTTTGTCCGGTATGGAGAGACTTCAGAGGATGTTTGCCAGTGCCGGAGGGGCGTTGGGCCACCCACCGCCGGATTCCCCAACTCTTGATTCCTCCGAGCAGGTCTACATCTCTTCTCTTGCCCTCCTCAAGATGCTCAAGCACGGTACCGTTCTTAACTATCTGTGTTTTGCTAGTTTCTCTGCTTTTCGTTTTAAAGTTGTTGGGATTTTGGGAAATTGGAACCGCTAATACAATAACAAACCGCTAATAGTTTCACTGAATCAATTGGGATGTGAGAATTTTATAGACTTCCTTGTCATCTTACCGTTTCTTGGCTTTGTAAAGATGTTAGGGTTTGGATTTCCAAGTGCGAAGATTTTGGTTTGATTTAAAGTAAATTTGGAGCAATTTTGTGATTGTGATTCCTGATACTGCTCCACTATTTGTATTAAGATTTGATGCAACTGAATGGAATCTTTTCGTAAAAGAGCAAAATTTTCATCATAGTGTGCATCTTTTGCTTCTCTGATGTGGGCAATGATGATAGGAAGAGCTGGAGTGCCCATGGAAGTTATGGGCTTGATGCTTGGAGAGTTTGTGGATGAATACACTGTTCGTGTAGTTGATGTGTTTGCCATGCCACAGAGTGGTACAGGAGTTAGTGTTGAAGCTGTTGATCATGTCTTCCAGACCAACATGCTTGATATGCTCAAACAGACTGGACGGTATTCTCCATGACTACGTTGTTGTTATTGTATGCACTTAATAATCTTGATATGCAGCCTGATGTGTTGGAAGCATTTAGGGAATCTAGTCTAAGTAATGTTAATCACTGATCCAGGTACTGTTCCGCTTTTGTATCAATTAAGAAAGTGTTGTTCACTAATGGCATTTGTTTGCTGTTGCTGTTGTTGCAGACCAGAGATGGTTGTTGGGTGGTACCATTCGCATCCTGGATTTGGGTGTTGGCTATCTGGTGTTGATATAAATACGCAACAGGTATTTTTTGGTGCTTTTCTTAGTACTGATACTATTCACATCACAGCTTATGCTTCATCTTTTACTTTTGTTCATTACAATCTAGCTGTAAATTTTCGTGGTTTCATATGTTTGATTCTGTGCCACTTGCACTTAAAATTGGCATTTTTATGGGATTTAATTTTTGTCTATGTGTTTTAGTGGAAAGAATGAGAGACATAGGAATGCTTTCTTTATTCATGTAAGTCATTATGAATCTGATGTAATTAGTGCTTGAAAAACTCAATGTTGTTAATATAAGTTTCATTAAAAGCTTTAAGTTGGTTGGAAATGGAGTGGTTTTACATTTTTGCAAATGCTTGTTGTTTGTACGTAGTTAAAAATGAATGAAAACTATGTGTCCTGTATTAATTCGTTGCTAGATTGCAAGATTTTTAGCGCTCTGTTGCTATTAACTCAACTGGCTGATGTGTGGTCTTAAGGAAAGCTCAATACTAAGTATATGCTGTATTAATTTGTTGTGAAATGCTACATCGTTAGCTTGTTATTGCTTTCAACTCAACTGGCCGAGGTATGGTTTTCTATGTCATTTGCAGAGTTTTGAAGCCTTGAATCAACGAGCTGTGGCAGTGGTGGTGGATCCTATTCAGAGTGTTAAAGGGAAGGTGGTGATTGATGCCTTTCGTTTGATTAACCCACAAACGATGATGCTTGGACAGGAACCGCGACAAACAACTTCAAACCTTGGACATCTGAATAAACCATCCATTCAAGTGGGTTTACTGTAAATGCTTCATGTATTTACTCTGGTTTTTTTCTCCTTTTACCTTATGAGTTACCTCATTTGGCTTGTTTGAAAATTTTCAGGCACTTATACATGGATTGAACAGACATTATTACTCAATAGCCATTAACTACAGGAAGAACGAACTTGAAGAAAAGATGCTTCTTAACCTACACAAAAAGAAGTGGACAGATGGATTGACGCTAAGGCGGTTTGATACCCATTCCAAGACTAATGAGCAAACTGTTCAGGTGAGAGAATTTTTCAACTCTAGAATAAATATACTGCATGCTTTTGTGCGTTCTTTTCACTATAAGATTTACCACGTCTGGCTTATAATGATTTTTTTTGTTTTTTTTCTTAGTGGCCAAGTTAGTTAATATTGTTCTTCCTGAAATCTGCAGGAGATGCTGAACTTAGCTGTTAAGTACAACAAGGCAGTGCAGGAGGAGGACGAACTGCCACCTGAGAAATTGGCAATTGCGAATGTTGGAAGGCAAGATGCCAAGAAGCATCTTGAGGAGCATGTCTCCGACTTGATGTCATCCAACATAGTTCAAACTCTAGGTACAATGCTTGACACAGTCGTGTTCTGAGTTAGTTCCTATCTGCTCTATCAGTTTGTAGATTAAACTGCAGTTAATTGCAGTGTGTCCCTTTTTCTCCAACTTGTGCGTTTTGATGCGATTCATTTACTGGACTGTGTCGTTTTATTGCTCTCGCTCTGGCTCTTTTGTTGCTAGAAATCATGTAAACGCTGCGAATAATTTATATATATTTCTATCTTATGAAGGATTAGATTTAGAGGACTCTTTGTCTCCTATTTTCTTTCCATGTGAAAGTAAAATGCTTGGAGTTCCAAGATAGCCAACTAGAGGCTGCCACATTCCGTCTTCTTTAAAAATATTGGAAATTTATTAAATTTAGTGAAAATTATTCTAAAAAATCGAATATCATATATAAAAATCAGTTATAAAATAAAACATTTTAAACTTTATCTCAAATTTTATTTCAAAAAGACGAGGTTGGTTTTGTGTGACTTTCCTATCTTATTGATGACATGCATTGTGTTCTCTTGGTGAAATTGGCTGGCCTCCACAAAAGTCTTAATTGATCACGTTTTTACGATTTATGCTGTCGCTATCGAGTGAATCGTTGAAGGCAAAAGCAAATGTTGACTTCTCAATCTCCGATGTTGCTGCTCATGGCAATGTTGGAAGAATTCTTCCCTTATGCGGTGTCTTTACTTTCTGGTTCTTTTCGCACCCAATCTTCTAAGGCAATTATGGATTTCTTCTGTTGGTAGACATAATTATTATGAAGGACTTGGTAAAGTTGCTTAAAAAATACAGGCAAGCCAGGAATAGTAAAGCTATATCATCCAGCCTTCTCTTATTGTAAAACATCCCAAAACCTATGCTTGGCTTGGTACTGTTACATACCGTCAAATAACTCAATCCCTACCCTAGACTCGATTGAAAAAAGAAGCCAGACGCTTGAACATGAACTTGGCATTCTCGCAGTTAGGATCCATTATGTGGAAGACGTGATCTTCTCCTTTTATCTCCACAAGCTCCGCAGTCCCTTGCCACTTACTCTTCACCAACTTCTCATGATACAGCTTGCCTCTATCTCTCAAGATGTCTCTCTCTGCAACAATAACTATTAGTCTGTCACAGGCTAGACCTTCGAGACTCGGGGATCCATCAGTAAACGGGTTAATAAGCGGGTCATCGCACCCTTGATCAGATGAACAGACAAACTTCCACCAACCGTCCACCATGGTTTTCCTGAAATGATCACTTACCTCAACTCCTATGGCGTCTTTTCCCCAGAAGTAGGGATGGATCATAGCAATACCTTGAATCTTCACCTGTTGACTAACTTTTGAGTCCTGGAGTCGGAACGCGAAGTGATGTGCCATATTAGCACCACAACTGTCCCCTGCAAAAAACACTCTCCCAAAGTCCACGTAGTCGTCAAGCCATGCCTCGTTGCCACCACTTTGCTTAGGGTGAGAAGCCACCCACTCGAGTGCAGCCCACGAGTCCTCGTACGCAGCCGGAAGGGGACTCTCTGGTGCTATTCTGTAATCAACTGAGACAAGAACTATGTTAGCCTCAGCAACAATCTTGTTCAGTGAATTATGGTACTTGGGATCAGCAGCTGATGATAGGAAAAAGCCTCCACCGTGGTAGTATATCACAAGTGGGAGCTTTTGACCTGGTTTTGCCGAGTTGGGACGGTACAATCTCGCTGAGAGACCAGTTTCGGGTAGGATTACGGTGTCTAAAGACAAAACATCAGTTTCAGGATCCAAACCTGCTGGAACAACTTCAGTTCCAGCAAGTCTCTCGATGGTCCCATCAGTGTATACTTTAAGATACGGGAAAACATCACGGGCTACTTCTTTCTGGCCTGAACCCATTTGGTAGAGCGCAGAGACAGATTCAGAGAATGTTGATTTTGTTCTCAAGTGAAAAAAAGATAGGATATTTTAGTGCAAGATGAGACTTCTTCCATTTGATGGGAGGTTATATATATTATCAAGCCCACGGGGTTTGTTGGGTTGTTGACTATAGCGTGAAGGATGAAATAATTTTTACTCACTGACACCGCCATGTGAGTGAAATTTGGATGATTACAGAAGCCTCCATGCTAATATTTTAATTCCGCTGACCTTTCAAACAGGTTCATTACAAGCCATGAGGCTCTTGTAGTAGGTAGGATGTAGATATACTAATGAATTATGTCCACTCCCATAAGCCAGACTTGGAAAGATACAGATTTGAACACTCTCTCTCATAACTTAGCTTTTGTTCAGAAAATGGTGAAGCCAAAATGCCGTGTTTCAGACAAAAGTAAGCCTTAATAAATGAGATTTTTGACTCTTGATTTCACTTTTAGGTGAAACTGAAAATCAATTAATGGGTTTTGTGAGTGTGGAACTAAATAAGACTTTGGGTAAAGTTCAATTAATTGGCAAATTTCGTAAAGTTCGATTGTCAAGGCCTAGAATTGAAAAATCCACCGGCAATTTTAGTTTCTTGTCTACTCTTCCCATATGTCGAATAAATGTAGTTGGTCGCACAGTACCATATGAAAAACCTATGCTGACGGGGGAAACACTCAATCGCCATAAATAGGTTCGACAAGTACCTCTGAATTGTCTCCATGTGGAGCTCCGGTCTGATGCTGTTACGCTATTTTTATCATTTACCTACGTATTTATACAAATTTCGTATAAACGTGTGAATAAGGTTTAATAAAACAGTAATGAAATATTATTAGAGTCACAAGAGAGTTTTTGAGTATTAGAGGCAACCTTTTTTTATTTTTATTTTTATTTTTTTTGTTTTTAAATTTAGTAAAAAAACTGTTTATATTAATTTTTATTTTTATTTTTAATGAAAATTTTATAAAAAAGGTTTTATTTTTTACTTCTGATTTAATATCTAACTAAATACATATTACTTAATTATATAATATATTAATTTTAATAATAATATGAATAATTTAATTTAATATTAAATATTTAGTTAATAAAATTATGAATAATAATTTTATTTAATTTTTAATTGAATTAAATAAATTAACTTTTATAAGTCTTAATAAATTTAATTAAATTTAAAATATCTTCAAAATATATAATTTCAAATAAAAGTTTATTTAATAACTAAACTATATTTAACTATTATATTAATTTTTAAATAAAAAGTTAATTTTAAATTTATTTAAATTAATAAAATAAAATAAGATTATTAATAATTTGTTAACAAATACATATTAAAATACATTTATTTAATTAAAAATAATTTATCTTTAATTTTATCTAATATGTGATTAATATAAGTGATAAAAATATAACTATATTAACGTTAAAAATTAAATAAAATTTTGTTTTTATTTAAAAAAATTGAAAATACAATAAAAAAATAAAAATCGAACCAAACGACCCAAACAATTGTGTTGCTTCAAAACTAGTATTACCTGCTGACATTCACACAACTTAGTTCATAAAACTTTGGCAATTAAATTTTATAATTTTTCAAGTTAATGTTTGAAATATAATAGATTTATTCGAGAAGACAAACGTAACTTTTAAAAAAAGGTCATTTAATTTCACTCATATTTTTGTGATTTTATTTTTTAAGAAAATTATTTAATTATATTTAATTATATAATGATAATACTTAAATATTATATCAAATTTAGAAATAAATTGATATTGTTAATTGATTTTTATTTAGAAAATTAAACTAATTATATAAGTTAAAATAAACGAAATAATAACATTGTATTGACCATAATTTTTATTAATATTTATTTAATTTACGATGAATGAGATTATGAAAAAGAAGAAAAATAAAATATATATCGATTTTTATGATTTTCCTATAGAAAATAAAAACATAAATTAAATTCAAGAAAACAAAATCTTAATAATAAAAACATAAATTAAAAGCTCAAACAAATAAATTTTTAATTCACTTTTGGCACTTATTTTCTAATTTTAGAATTTAATGACAATTTTAAACCCTTTTCCTCTTTTATGAGTTAAATCATTTTAGATCTGCAAATAAGGATAAAACGTATAAAAAATATCAACTCTTTATATTGATTTTGAATGATTAGAATAAAAGACAGTAACATGTTTTTAATTTAAATAATTTAAAATTTAATACTTTAAAAAAAATTTAAAAATTTTATTGATATTTTTCAATTTTTAAAATTATTATATTAGATTTTCGTTAAAAATAACTATAAAGAGTATTATAAGATGAGCATGCACGTATATCAATCAAGTGTTGTTAATCCGATCACCTAATTAACTTTTAAATGTAATTTAAATTAATTAAACTTGACTTAAATCAATAATTTAATAGTTATAATAAACTATTGTTTTGAGTTCGGTATAATTAATTTAAGCTAAGATTAAAAGTTAGGTTGAATATATTTTAAATGATAGACATCTGATATTTATGTGACTTGTTTTTATTATTATTTAATTATAATTTTGAAAATAAAATTTTAAAGAAGTTTAGACATTAGGAGAATTTTTTAATTTAATTTAACTAAAAAAACTCCTATTACCTAAATAATTACTCCAAACCAATATTTGAAAAACTTGATTGGAAGTTAAACTGGTAAGATAAGAGATTTAAGATTCAAAAAAATTAACCGATTTTAGATCACTATAAAATTAAAAAATTTAAAATATAATATTTTTATTTATCTAGTAATTTAAATTTTAATTGAAAATAGATTATTATATTAAAATTAATTGATTTATTTTAATTTATAAAAAATTATTAATTTACAAAAAATTGACAAAAATTTCAATTTTTAACAATAAAATAAATCAAACCAAAAATTTTAAAACTAAACACACCCCAAAATTTTTATAATTAAGTCAATTAAGTCGGTTAAATTTTTTAATCACGCCAAGATGTCAGAGCATACAATAGTTGCTTTGCAAAGAGTCCAATTTTATCAAAATAAAGAAAAAAGTAAATTTCATCTTCTTTATATGCCAACATGCCTTTTAAAAGCTCACTTATCCAACGAGATTATAACAGTAGGCCTGAATATATTATACGATCGAGATTCTTTCAAGTTGGAAGAAGCTCTTCGAAGTTCTAACAGATGAACTAAAATTCTATGTTATTACTTTTTAGTTGTTTATGTAATACGTGTAATAAACTTTATTATATCGCGAAATGATTAAAAATAAAGAAATACAGAATACTTGAATTTAATTCTATCCTATTTTCTGAAGTTGATTTTGACTGTCAAACGAACTTGAATTTCTATGGGATCTTTATAGAAAATATTCATCGGCACGTAGTTTAGATCTTTCTGTAATTTTCTTAATACGTGAGCCCTCTTAACGGATCAGATTTTTGAATGCTCGTGAATGATGATATAAGCAACTGCAGGAGATCATAACCTATTTATATAGCTTCTATATTAGGCTTCCTCTTAAAAGGTAGATATAGACTAGATTTATACTGAAAATGACTCATTTTTCCTCAAACCTTAACCTATTAATTTAAATCATTTATTGAATTACTATATTATTCTTATTTAGATCAAATTACACAATTTAACTAAAAATTTATTAAAAAACTAAAATTATATTTAATAACAATCTATCATATGAGAAAATTACAAACAAAATTGTGTTGCAGTTTACTTCTATTCGTATTCCTTGCACGATTCACTCTAAGAAGCACGTATATAATTACACAAGGAAGGAACTAAAATCCTACCACGAGGGTCAACTTTGAAGACAATTCATGATAGAGACGTGCTGTGCTCTATCCAGGGATGTCACTGGGTCGGGCTGGGCCCGAGCTGGAAAAATTTCCCTTGGCCATTTCGGCCCACGGCTCGGGCGGGCCACAGAGGGTTGGCCCATGCTGGCCGAAATAACCCGTGGGCCGAAACAGCCCGCCGAAGTGGCGGCCCGCGGAGAGGCCCATGGCCCGAGCCACAGGCCCCCCGCGGGTCGTTTTGGCCCGAAATTTTAAAATAAAAAATTTTAAAAATAAATTTAAAAATTGTTGTTT
>JANZXP010000006.1:3367588-3379615 GCA_027576715.1 Erythroxylum flavicans
CCATCATTCAATTCTCATCATCTTAACACATATTCATGCCAATTCAAATCTCATAACACTTGTATTAATACATACTATTAAGTTTAAAATTCCCTCACATACTTAATTCTGAATTCCAACTCCAAAGAACAAGCCAATCATACGTGTATTGCCATAAATATGTAGCATTTCATCTAGGGTATATATTGGGGCCTTACAATTTCAGCTCATAGCAACTTTGCAAAAAACTAGGATAGTCAATCTTACAAATGATTCATCTAGTTAATCTTAACAGCGTTTTGTGCTAAGTTATTAACCAAATAAATAGATTAGAAAGCCATTACTGGTTTCTTCATAATTTGGAAAGACAGGTCAATAGAGTATAAAAAAATTTAAAGTACCATAGATCACCATATGCTATGACCTATATCCAACATTTTGGAGACTCTTGCCTACCTCTTACTACTACCATAATGTCGATACTGCCATCATATTCCAAAATCTGTTATAAACTATAAGTTATTATTTTAGGCATCTAGCAAAATGAATTAAAGCATAATGAAGATCGTTTACTATCAGCCATCAAAAGCTCTTCGCGTTATTAGATTAGGGGATACAAACAGGAAGGAAAGAAAAAGAAAATTTCATGGTGATGGTGCCTATATTTATACAAAAACATATTGAACTCTCAAGCATATAACTCCATTAACAAAATTAAAATCACACAATGCAGGAATGCATCTCATTACTCCACTCTCCTGACAACTAATCCAAAACAGACTTGCATCCAATGTCTTTTTCTTTGAATTCCAAAGATTCAAGCATGGCTAAAAATGAAATACATTGGACTTTTGGATCATCTATAATAGCAATACATGCTAAACATACAAGTAAGAATGAGTTAAACAGCCTCATATATCTGGTAAATTAAAATACGCCTTTAACCAATCTTTTCTAGTAATGCGCACCAATACCAGTATTCTCATTCATCTAAACAAAACAACAATCCAGTACAAAATCTCCAAAGAAACAAACGAAAACAAATAAAAGTTCTCACCAAAAGAACAAATCTTTAAGTCTGTCTCCTAAATTACTTTCTTAGCTTTTGGTACTTGTGCTTGTTCATCTTCTTCTTCCTCTTTTTCTTCACGCTATCAGCCCACATCCTTGAATCATTGTCCTTAAGTTCACCTTGGATTGACCTAGTTGATTAAATCGGATCCGAAAAATACCCAATTGGAGAGATGGGAAAATACATAAAGGGATACAAATGGGTAAATGAACCCACAATTGGGGGGATGCTAGAAGTGAGGTTTTTACTCGAATTGATGTAAAGATTGGGACTTTGGCGTTGAAGAGTAAATGGCAGAGTGGGCTTTTGTGAGCTTTCAATTCGAAGTGGGTTTTGAAGCACTGTGATGATTCTCGTAGGTAGTGGCAATTTTTGTAAGAGGTTATTGAGAGTTGACAATGCCATTCTATACAAACCTCAAAGCTTTCCTATGCCCTCTCAGATATTCCGACGAAGTACGCCATATCCATTTGACCTATATTCGCTGCCATTATTGGTCTATGCATTGTATGGATCAGAGAGTCAGAGACAGAGACAGAGGGACGAAGAAGATTTCTTTAACATACCTTAGAAATCCGCAGGCAAGTTGCTCGGAGAATCACGACTAGAACAAAGAACGAACAGTGACTGAGAAAAGCGTGAGAGTGGAAACGGTAAGAGGAGAGGGACGAACTTGTCCAGAAGCTAGAGAGATGTGTTTACCTTTTTCGGATATGCGTGGAATAGGTAAAGACAAGGTCACATGATCTTTAACTATTCCCTCATGTCTGAGAATGGGTAATCTTAGGAATAGTTATTCTGTTAGCTTTTTTCCAACTAAACAACGGAATACCTAATAAGTAAGAATAGATGGGTAATAGAATACCTATTACCCCCAACCAAACAGGTTGAAAAAGTCTAGAATGTTATCCAAAATTTTCGTAAATAATTAAAACTGAATTAAATTTATTTGAAAATTAGTTATGAAATTAGATTAGCTTTAATATTTATATTTATATTAAAAATCTTAAGGTGTTTTATTAAATATAAAGTTATTTTAAAATTGAAATTTAATTAGATCCATAATTGAGATACATTAAATGGCCAGGTTGACTCGATCGTGTTGTACAAAATGGTTTGTTCTTTTGTGGCTATTGTCAAATATTTTTTTATTAATTAATAAATTAATTACTTTTTAATAATAAATATTATTAAAATAAATTAGATTAAAAAGTTAAAAATTAAACTAAAAATTGAATATTTCATAATTTTATAATTAATCGATTGAAATTAATCAGTAATATAAGAATAAAAGTAAAGAAAAGGGCCTTTTAGAGTTGGGCAAGCATAAAGTAGCACAAATAAGGCCAATTCACTAAACTCTTTGGTCCATAGACCAGACCAACAACCCATAAAACATATCTTATACTCAATCCGGGAACCTGTCCCTTTCAACTACCAACAAAAGGGGAGCAGAGCAATCGAAGAAATGGAGAAGGTGATTGTGGGTTTGAGGTCGATATACAGAGCTGGGTTTTCTAGATCTTCCCGTTTCGCAGCCGCTATTGCCCATCAACATCAACATCACCATCACTTGACTTCTCGATCCCTCTTCTCTTCCTCCTCCGTCGCAACCCTTCCCAGATGCCTCCCTTCTGGTACTTGCTCCGTCTTTCTTATTCGGTTTGCTACTCTCTCATCTTTGATTAGTGGGATTTTTGCTAATTCCAAATTTCGAATCATGTTCGAGTGTCCATGGAGTCCATTAGTAATCAAAGATGTCGACTTGATAAGTTCTTCCTGGAAAATGAATTCTCTCTTCTTTTTACTTCTCAGATTCGTTTTTTAATTTTCTAATATTGTTCTGAATTGGGGATGTTATACAGCCGTTGTTTGTTATTGCAGTTTAACATGTAAGTGATTGCGGGGCATAGAATCTCTTCTTGAACTGAACTAATACTATTGCCTATTGGATTGTGTCATCATTGTGGGATTAATGTTATTGTTATTAACGTTTCATTTCTTTTCGGAATAATTTTTGGTAACGAAAGAATTGGTACCACAGATTATTATCCAATTCCTCTAACCTGCAAATGAGAAGAGTTTTCGAAAACATTATTCAAATTTTCAAGTGATTTGTGTTATTGAATACAGCAGTTTATATGTCCATATTGTAGTGACATGTGAATTAGTTCATTTTTATACTTGTGAAAATTGCTGTCTCAAATACGTGCAGCTTTCGGGTCTCCTTTGGCGATGGGTGTAGGGAGTACTCGGTCTTTTAGTGAGGGCGTTTCTCACATGCCTGACATAAAAGATCCAGAAGTTCTGTTTGCTTTTAAAGACTTGATGGCTGAAAGTTGGGATGAGCTTCCCAATTCTGTCATTCATGATGTGAAGAATGCTTTATCTAAAAACACTGATGACAAGGCAGGCCAAGAGGTGTTGAAAAATGTTTTTTGTGCAGCTGAAGCAGTTGAGGAATTCAGTGGCATGGTAACATCTCTGAAAATGGAACTTGATGACAGCATTGGATCCTTTGGAGAGGTAGCATGAACTTATGGAAATGTATAACTTGTTTCCTTTTGTTTCTGTGTTGGTGATTCTTTAATTTTATAGTTTTGCAATTCTTCCATAGGATGTGAAGCCCTTGCCAGATGAGTATGCTAATGCCCTCCGCATTGTTTTCCAACGGTATAATGACTATCTGGGAGCATTTGGACCTGATGAAAGTTATTTGCGAAAAAAAATAGAGACTGAGTTGGGATCAAAGCTAATATACTTGAAGATGAGATGCAGTGGCCTTGATGCAGAATGGGGAAAGGTATTAATACCTGATTCAATTGTCTGATACTGTAGACATTGTAGTGGCCACATTTCATAAGTGTAGGTGAACAACTTATCAAACATATTAACAATGACAAATTGTCTTGTGAAATCAGCAGAACGATTGAATTTCCCCGTTGCTAGGAAGTAGGTTATTAAATTTCTAACACCCTCTTGAGCTAGTCACCTAGGAGGATTGTGTTCCGAAAGTTGTTTTAATGACCAAAAGGATTTTCAATGTAATGTACTTGTGGTGATGCTTCAAATTGTAGACATGGTCTGTCATTTCTAACCGTGTTTTGCCTTCTGGTTCCAGGTTACTCTTCTTGGCACTTCTGGTCTTGCTGGCTCATACATCGAACAAAGAGCTTAGTGCTGGAGTTTGTGATATAATCTTGAACTTGCTGAGTTTTGGAATAGTTTGAGACATGATGTATTCTCTCAAGGGAAACATTGAATCTGGATTTCATGCTTTTCTAAAATAAAAGGTTGTATGCATCAACAATTTGGTGTCTGTTTGAGCCTGGAAAATTCTTTGATCTTTCTTTTCTGCCAGAGATTAATAACTGTTCCACCCTTACCCGACTTGCAACTAAAGTGCTCTTATGATACTTTAGTAAAGATTGGGTAGTCACTACATAGAAACAGAGTAACCTGTTCATTTGTATAATTTCAGTGCCTCAATTTAACGGTAATGATAGGCAGTGTATTCATATAAAGTGATATCTGCGCTCTCAGAGCTTGAACAGTTGAATAAATATCTTGGAGTATTTTAAAGTTCTGAAGATGCAACACGGCTGCTGATGCCAAATGCAACGTAGCTGGAACTTAAATTTGTGAAGCTCAAAGATTTTGATCCATACATGAAGGTTAAGCCTCTACTTATGAATTAGGGCTCAATATTGGCCTTATCTTCATTCAAATTTCACTTTAATCGGACCCTTAATCAAGTTTGAACAATGTCGGTGTTACTGTGACAGACAAGCATCATCCAAGAAAACAGTTGCTCGTTCTATTGTTGACAGGATTAATCTGAACTTTAATTTCATAAAATTGTTTCTCAGCCTTTGGGTGCATGGCACACAAGAACCACAAAGAACATAAATGTTTAAAGGGGTTGGACAAATCTAACAGAAAAGAAGAAACAAAAAATCATCTGTAACTCAAAACTTTATTTCTCGGTTTATGAGTTGCTTCCATAGGCATATGTTTCCCGAAGATCATATGGAACTTGTTGAAGACATCTTCACAATCCTAGCTCCTTTACGCCACGACCATGATTCAGAAGGAGATTTAGGCAAAGGAGGAAGTAACACAGCCTTCTTGCACAGACCAAATGGCCACCCCTCGCAGTGACAGAACTCCAATATTATTGATCTTCTTGGACATTCACGAAACTCAAGCCCTTTGTCGCTGAAACAGCGGGAGAAGTTTGTCTTCACAGACATGAAAGTTTCCCTGCTCAAAGCGCTTGAGCAACATGAAAAACAGCTCCCAACAGAGAAAAACTCATCTCTCTCGTTGTCTTCACTTTCGTCTTCTTCATTCTGTTCATTTCCCTTTCTCAGTGAAGCCTTCGGTGTCACGAACAACTCCCCTGTCTTCGGAGAGTAAACCCAGGAAAAGCTATCTGTCAAAACAAAAGACCTCTGTCTCGACCTCTCCATAATTCTACTACGGATTTCTGAGACGATAATCTGAAGACAAAAAAGGAAGAGGTAGCAGCAATCATGAAACAAACCTGAACTGGCAAGGGAAGATGGTGAAAGTTAAGAGGTGTAAACTGTGTATACTTCCTGTTCATCGTCAAAGTCAGTCGCCGGACAATCATGCTCAGGGCTCGAATTTGAAAGCCGACCACCACCAGTACTGCAGTTGGAAAACACGTCCTTCAAAGTTGCAACCAGAAACTTGCATCTCTTGGAAGGATTTGGTGGCTCTTCTTGATGAAAAACACCCATGGTGGGAATTTTAACAATTCTATTGGTATTAGCCCACTACAGTCATATATATGAGCCACAATCTGGTGGTGCACTTTCATGTCGATGATATAAATTGACCTTCAAAGGGGTGATAATGGCCTTGCAACTTACTGAAAATACTGTTTTTCCTATACTTTGGGGTAAAGACAAAGTTAAAACAGAGCTTCGAGAGACAGATGAACAAATTACCTCATATTTCATTCCACAGCAGTATCTTATTGTATCAAAGATTTGATTTGTTAGCTGAAAAAAACTATTTTGCGGACCCTCAGTTGTCAATTTATGAACATTCGTGTCCGAAACATGAGGCATGAATTCATCATTTTCAGCCATCTCTTCAGGCTCAAGTTATGGTGGAAGTGGACGTGATACCAAACCGTGAAAGGTATTAACTTGATAAGATTACTGCACTGTCTTATAGTTTAATATTAGATAAGGGCCGTCCAGGGAAGTTAATTCGGTTAAATGGGAAGAGATTACCAAGTCAGATGAAATAGATGGCTAAGAATTAGAAGAAAGAGAAGTCGTAAAAGAACAGGAACGGATAACGTGCCATTACTTGAATTATTCCATGGAGATGAAGCTTCAACTAGTGAAGTAAAACACAAATCATAACTAATTTCAGTGGCTAATAAGGCAAATTCAATGGTTCTCTTAAGGGATCATTTCAAGTAATGAAAACACAAAGAATAAACAACCCCTGGCTGCATCTGGAAGTCCAGAAAAATTAAAAAAAAAAACTTATCTTTCCTGTTAACAAATTCAGACTCATATTAGTAAATATGAAACGAAATACTATCAACATCCCATCCTATAAATAGACAAACAAGGGTAAAGCCACTAAAGTTTTTCTGTTACAACAAAGATGAGAAACAAAGAGACATCAGGTTGTAAACATGACTATTCACCTATTTGTACAATCTTGCATAACCATTCTTTCACTTCAAACAGTCCTTCATAACAGTTACTTCACTGCTGATTCTGATGCTCGGAGATCGAGCAAAAGTGATATCCTTGTCCAGACTGCATTGCCATGGCCTTGCAAAGAAGTTTTCTCAACGAATTCCCCCAAAAAAACCCTACAAATAGGTTATTGCATCACCTTTGATGTTTTGAAAAGCATTCAGAGAGCCAACTACTTTGATTGCCATGATCAAAATTCTAACAAAATGTCCGTGATGAGAGCGAAAGAGAGACGGTGGTGAAGAACATGAAATTAATTGGGATGATTTTCAGCCACGGGGACTCAAAGCAACAATTTTCTGTCAGGGTCAACTGCAAAGTAGAAGAACTAGATATGTTGTATTGTGTTTATTGTTTCTGCAATATGCCCCGTAACATAAAGCTATCCCCAATTTTATATTGGTACTGTCTTCACTCATTGTATTAATCAGAGGAAAACTTTATTAAATTATGCAACGAACGACTTCATCTTATGAAGTTCTTTATAGGAAAGTTGCTACTGGAGTCCAAATCTGAAGTACAAAAAGTAAAAAAAAAAATAAAAGATACTGAAGCATGAGCATATAATCAGGAAGCAAAAACTTGGTAGTTTTCAATGTCCATACAAAAAGTAAAAACTAAAGAGTCTCATCAAGTGTTTATTTCTTTACAGACAAAACTATGTCCTTTACAGGATATATGTACGCTCACTGGGAACAGCACAGAGCAATGAAGATCAAGCAATACAAATCAATAAGTACGGGAATAGGAGAAAGAAAAAAGTATATATACCTTTTCATGAAGTCAAATGGAAAGTTTATGAAGTTCTTGAGAAGTAAGAGAAATGAGAGACTGAAGTTTAGCAACAGCAGAGGTCTTATCAGGAGGGCATTTGGCAAGAGAAATATTAAAAAATTGAAGAGCCTCATCAAGCTTCCCCGCAGCCAAAGCGGCGCACCCTGCCCTGTAAGCTTCATCAGCAACACGGGCATCATAATGAGTTGGTGACCGGACATCAGTAAACTTGTTCTTTAGTTGTGAAAGAGACGGAGGAGACTCTAAAAGCTTAGTGGCACGAGTGCACTCCAATTTCTTAATGGCAGCGTCAATATCTGCCATTAAACCTTCCGGGGTTGTTCGAAAACTTTTCACTCCGTCAAATACGCTCCATCCTGATCGGGAGTTTCCTTCTTCAGACCCCATCTCAATTTCACCTTCATATAAGTACCAATCCAACGTAGCTCTCTCCAAATCCTGACTATTAAACATTGCTCCATACAAAAGATAGCAATTCCATCATCCTTTCAGATTGGGTTTATCAAATTCTTCGCGTATGAGGCCAATTAATGAGGAAAAATCACGCTTTTCACATGTTTTTCGAACTAGAATTAAGTTGGGTTTTCCAAATTTTCGATACAGAAAGAAGATTGGGACTATAAGGTTACCTCTAAAGACACGAAAGCAGAGGCTTTGAGCGAATTGGAAGCCTCTAGCTTGCGCGAAAAATGGCTGACAAAAGCAAATCGGACGGTATTAACTAATAACTGATAACGATTTTAGTTCTTAGGATTCATAATATCCATGCTCCTCCGATTTGTCCCTGATGATGTTCGTTTTAAATAAACAATTAAGTCGTTGGCCCTCTTTCTCTCTCTACCACTTGGCCCAACCCAAAATGTTAAGACTTCTACTTCAATTAAGGCTTGTGACATTACATTAGTAATGTATGATTTGCGAATTAGGTCAGATTTAAATCTTTCCACAAAACCGTATTATTTTAATATCCTCTTTAATTTAATTGAACTAAAATTAGGAGTAAATTCGACTCATTTCTAATTTTTTACGAAATAATTTGGTTTAATTAAAATAGATTTTAGACTAAATCTTCTAATCTGGATTGACCCAATGCATTTTGGCCAATAATTTAAATTTTTAATTAATTTATTCAGTTTAATCGTAAAAATTTTAAATTATTTAACTTTTTGATACTTTCTGATTCAATTTTACTTTAATAACTTTTCTTGTTAAAACTTAGAATCGATCAATTTATTATAAATTGATCAATTTTTATAAATTAATAAATTCTTATAAATTAAAATAAATAATTTTATTTAATAATACCTTTTTAATTAAACTTTAAATAAAAGTAATATATTTTAATTATATTTTAAATCTTGAAATTTTATTTAATATTTAACAAAATTTATAATGATATTTTAAATATTAAACATTTGCTAGCACACAAAACTACTTAGAAAAATTGGGATCAAATTTTTTTACTAATTATGATATTTTTATTATATTTTATTAAATTTTATCTACATATTTATATAAAATTTACGTAAATATATGGATTAGATTTAATAGAACAAGATTAAAACGTAATAGAAGAATTGGTGTGAAAAAAACCTAAAGAATTGGTGTGAAAAAAACCTACCAATTTTGCTTCAATTCTTGAAGAGAAGTTACAAAATGACACACAAAATAGAAACAAAGAAAGTGTTTTTGGAACATTATGAATGATCGTGTATTGGGAGCTTGATGTCTGTAATAATCAACAACCGAACTTGTAAAGAGCACGAACCACAAGGAATAACAACAGAAGCTGGCAAATCATCGGGTGTCTCAAACCACAACTCCTTCTCTTCCCTCGACACTTTATATCCCATTTTCTCCAACTCCGAGGAATCAACACTGAAGTAATCCCCACACCGGCACTGGTAAAATAAGATTAGGACTTGTGCGTCATCTTCAATCGTCATGTCCTGCAAGGTAAGCTCTTCTGCTACTCCTAAATCTCGTCTGGAGGCTCGCAGCTCGTTGTCGTAAGCTGCTCGCAATTTGGGATTTCCGAGGATTTCCCAAGCCTGTTGGACCTTCAAAAACCTGCCTCCCACATCGCTTTGACATGGGGTTTGGAGTTTGTCGGGATGACAGGTGAGGAGGGCAGATCGGTAATTAGACCTGATTTCTTCCAAGTTTGCGTCTTCCTCTACAGAGAGAGTGTGGTAGTGGGTTTCACGGTAAGTGTTCTTCCATGGAAACATGTTACGATCACCTCAAAAGCTAAAACCAACCCTTCTTTCGGAGATAATTTCTTATCGGGAATCTGTCTCTTAACCTTCAGCCTCTCCTCTCGTAGCCAACTCCAACATATTTGGGTTTTTAAACGATTTTCAAACCCTAACAGAATTAACAAAGCGAAGAAACCGACGTCGTTTCTCTGCCCACTTATGAACATTGAAATGATATTCTTATCATTTTTATTGATTTCCATATTTTCATTAAGGTTGCTTTCCTAACATATTTTTGTATGGATAGTGTCAAGTAGCGATGTTTTTGTGATCAAAACCATATGTTCTTATAAACTTCATCAAATTAGAATATCTAAATTTTGAGATATAAATATTTTAATTATTAAATAACTTTTATTTTTATTTTATCATGATAAAAATTCAACTAGTGTTTTGATTACATAATTACTACTAATTATAAGAAATTATTATTTTAAATTTACATTTATTTTAATTGAGGTAACATTATTATGTTTTATAATTATATTTTTAATTTAATTCCACATTAATGTGAGTAAACTTCAAAACTCACCCACTCCAAAGTTAAGGACATAATCAAATGCTCCAATAAAAGTTTGTAGTTCAAGGTATTCTTACATTGGTATGATAATTAATAAGTTAACTATTAGAGGAGCTTTCGGGTGGGAATCTCTCTATATGACTCATATATGTCCTAAAGTTTAATTTGCTTACATTTACAAGAAAAAAAACCCTCTAAATTATGGATCACAATAAAAAGTAAGTTCATTTCAAATTGCCTGTATACACACATTTTGTTAATTGAACTGGATTTCATTACTAGGCTTTTCTTCCTCATCTTCAAGCTTATTGTCTTGTTCTTGGTAGCTCACTTTAGCATGTATCCAATTCCAAAGGCCAATATCTTTTGACAGAACAACTCAATCAGATTCCAGTTTTATTACTAGCAAACCGTTAGAAAATCAGTCATCATGAGTAATCAACAACCAAAAATTCCAAATTAATCCTATAATCATGATTTTTTTTTCTTACCCATTCTATCTCAAGTTAGATGGAGAAGATGGGTACTAGCTTGCTCTTGCAAAATAGTTAAATTCAATTTATTCATCCCATGGATCAACTTTTGAACTTCCAGCATTTTTCTTCTCTTTGCAAGGTTTCAATTGCATCTATTGGAAGATCGTAACAGGCATAAGCCTGGTACATTGGCTGTTAAGCATAGATGGTGACTCTCAAAAGGCAGCTAAAAAAAGATGCAACTAATTGAGCATATTTTAATTATAGGAACTTGAATAAAAGTAGCAAGTTTGAGTCATCATTCCCACTGTTAGTATCACACTTTTTTTTTCTTTATTATTGTTTGTTATGTATTGGGTTTTGTTTATGCTCTAAAAAAGAAGCCTTTAATAAGAGTATAAAATATGAGAAAATCAAATAATTACCAGGAGAGGTAACGACAACTTAAAAACGTCCTATGTAAAACTCATGTCTTCCTCACAAAATATTTGTTGGGCCAAAATTGTCATTCCTACTAACTAGAATGGAATTAGATTTGTTTCCTATATCCATAAAGCTATTATACAATATAAAGTGAGATGGAAAAGCAACAACTAAAAATATTATCAGATGAAGTCCTAATTCCTTTAAACTTAACATACAAAGCAACAAATTGCATATTAAGTCAGATTTCAAGCACTCAAAATAGCCTTTGATGAATAAGCCAATCTCAAGGCATCAACATTTTTATCCACAACAATTAAACATACATCAAACAAGAATTTTCTTTTAAACTAGAATCAGCATCTCTAAACTAAAAAATAGTGAAAAGAGATATAAGAAATTGCAATGCAACAAGAAGAAAAAGAATGTTCTAATACAACAATCCTCACTATCAAACATGTTAGATTCTCATATCGATTGGAGAGGAAAACGAAGTAAGCCTTATAAGGCTATGAAAACCTCTCCCTCATAGATGCATTTTTCCGTTGGACGGGAAGAGCAAAACCGTGAGGGCTTGGCTGGGCCAAGGCCCAAAGCAGACAATATCTGTGAGCGGGTTGTTCGGGCTGTTAAAAATGGTATCAGAGCCGGTACCCAAATCGGTATGTCAGCAAGGACGCTGGGCCTCCAAGGGGGCTGGATCTAGGCCTGTAGACCAGCGAGGATACTGGGCCTCTAAAGGGGGGGAGAGGGG
>JANZXP010000006.1:3381242-3405497 GCA_027576715.1 Erythroxylum flavicans
AAAATCACTGTTTATTTACACTAATACCGGGAGTATGTCATGAATGCAGGTACCAATATTTTCATGTGCAAAAAAAAATCACATTTTCACAAATGCATGAGCATGAGATATGTCTGTCCTAACTTCTCCAGTTGGTCTTCTCGTAGACCCGTTTCCCTGATCCGACCCGTTATGTGGGAACGGGATGTTACAAAAAGTGGATACTACTCCTAGCCAGGTAATAGTTTGAGACTGGAGTGACATGATCAACAGGAAAATAAAAGAATTGTCAATGAAGAAAATTAAAACTAAAAGATGAAAATGAGTCGTATGATAAATGGAGGTAGTAAAAAAGTAATGGAATAAAATCTTTATACAATTGTATTACTAAAAAAAGGGAAAGTGCATATTCCTACTCTTATTGCCGCTCCTACAATGACAGTTGTACTTGGTGTTCATTGCAAATTCTTTTTAACAACTTTATTTGCAACACCTTTGATCTCCCTTTCGAGGTGCATATGGATCATTCGAACAAAGTCATTGGTAAAGTCTTGGTATGAGAAGGTCATCTTGTTGCTTTTGAAAGTTATAAGCTTAATAGTGTCAAGCAATGGTACTTAACCAGTAAGAAGAAGACGTTGCTAGCAGTGCATTGTTTAAAAGCTTGGCTAGTTTACCTATTGGGAACAAGGTTGATTATTTGTACAGACAATATTGATAAAAAGAAATTGTTTGCAAGGCAAGCTCAATGGTAAAAATTTCTTGTTAAATATGACTTCATATGAAAGCATAAACCAGGGAGACACAACAATATGGTGAATGCATTAAGTTGAAAAGAAGTCTTTGTAGTCATATATGCTATCACTCGAGTAGAATTGGACCTATTAGAGTAAATTAAACAAACAATTCCTCTTCACAATACCTACAACCGAATTGTACAAAAGTGAAGGATGGTGTTGTGTAAAGATTTTGGCTTGGTGATGATGGGTTACTGATGATAAAGGATATCCAATTGTATGCGCCAAGTTTTAAGGCTTTGCAAAAGTAATTGATGAAGGAGATGTATGACTTACAGTGGGTTGGTAATCTTAGAGTTCAATGGATGTCTGCACTCCTTTCTCATTCTTTGTACCGGCTAAAGACGGAGAATGACATAAAGGTATATGCCAAAAGTTGCCTTTTTATCAATTAGATAAGCTCGAAAAGAAGGAGACAGGATTATTGCAGTCTTTTTCCATTTTTAAAAAACTATAGATGTCAATTTGATGGATTTCATTGGCAGGTTTCCAAAGGCAAACGAATTGACCTCAATCATGGTGGTAATTGATAGGTTTTCAAACTATGCAATCTTTGTGCCAACTCCAACTTCATCTCTTTTGAATATTACTGTTGAGCTTTTTTACAAAAATGTTGTGAAGCACTTTGGAGTTCTAGGGACATTGTAAGTGATCGAGATACCTGATTTACTGACCGATTTTGGATATCTCTCTTCAACATGAAGAGGGTGTGAATCGAAGTTTTCCATTGCAAATCACCTACGAACATATGGCCAAGCAAAAAGGATTAATGTCTTTTTGGAGGAATACTTGCGACATTATATAAGTGTAAGGAAGAAATTGTAATGTAAGGAAGAAATTGGTTAAGTTTTCTTAATACTGCCTAGTTTTGTTATAATTTTCATAGATCCTTAACTTTGAAAAAGAGTCCCTTTAAAGTTATTTTAGGTCAACAAATCCTTACACCTCTCAGATAGCATAACAAATGTTGGAAGGAAAATGCCTAGCTACCTATCAATTTGCGAGGGAATGGTAGAAGTTGTCAGATGAGGCAAGGGATAGTCTTTGTAAAGCTTCCAAACAAATAAATAAGTATACGGATCACTGAAGAAAATCTCTCGAATTTGATATTAGAGATAAGGTACTTCTTAAACTCACTCTATAGATTTGGAAGAAAATTAGTAGCAAGTAGGTACACTGAGGTTTACTATCGAAGTATGATGGGCCACTTGAGATCTTTGGAAAGGTTAGAAATGTAGCATATTGACTCAAGTTACCCGAGCGACTAAATGTACATCTAAATTTTTATGTTAATTTCCTTAAACCATATCATGAGGATTTAACAAATCCAAAGAGGAATCAAGTAAAGAGAGCCTCATTAGTGGTAAGGAAATAATTATATTATCAAATTAAAAAGATTTTGGATTATCAAACATTAGGGCAACACAAGGTGAGTGGCAAGACTAAGTTCTTGTTTCAATGGAAAAATAAACCAATCTCAGAGGCTACTTAAGAAAGACACTATCTTATGGTAGTTTGAAGATTAAGTAAATGACTAACTTTGATTTGTTCCAACGAGGGCATAAGGTTCACCTGATGAAGGGATTGTAAGCCCTTTAAGATTGTAGGAACATTTTGCTAGCAATTGGTGGATCTTAGCCAATATCTAGCATGGACTGGACATGAGGAAGGCATGCCAAAGGAACCAAGGTGACTTAATTAAGGGGATCAAGCATGGTTGGAACTGCCGCTAGCTTTGATAGACCATAGGGCATTAATCGACATGAGTTAGGTGAGTTGGACTTGCGTTGAACATCCTTGGTGGGGCCATATATGGATTGGCTTGGAACTTGGCTAATTGTCGCTTTTGGATGAAGATCATAGGTGATGTTGAAAAGTTAGTGGGATAAATCATCAAAGAAGTAAGAGGACATAGCAAAGAATATGAATGAGTTGTCTTATTGTGCTAAGTCTAAGGGTGTAAAAGCACCTAACTTCGAAAAAAAAATTCAAAAATATAAAAATCCACAAGGTTTCTTATACAAATGACTTGAATTATTGCTAAATTTAGTTAGGACCATCATGTCTGCATCATAAGTATTTTTTATTAGACCATACACTAAAATAACTGGGAATGACTAATACATATCAGATTAATGAAGATAATGACCTTGATTATCCTAACAACTATAGGAATATAGCCCTAATTTGTCTCCTTACCAATTTTTATATTACATTAGATCTATTTCACACCCTATAAACTCCAATTTAGATAAAATTTCTTGCCTAATTTGACCAACTTGGCATGCTATATGAAAACTCCAAAGCCAAAATTTTGCATCTTATAACCATCAAAAGTGGGTTGCTATTGATGGCACTATTTAAAGTTGTAGCAAAGTGGATCGATGATGTGACAAAGTGGTCAACTTTATTTAATAACTTGTTCTCAATCATCTTAGTGGAATTGTTAAATAAAAATTATAAATTCGGTGAATCTAACGAAAGTAGTGGCTTTTAATTTACTTGGTCCATACATTCTTATAAGATTATATAAAGTTATCATGTTTAGTTCATGTAATATCATGCACATTCAATGTCTATTTTGAGAGAATTTGATAACTTTGTGAAAGTTCTTAATTAAGAGATTTAAATAGGAAGTTCTTAAGTGTTTATTGTAAATAGTTTCAAAATAAAGTGTCTCAAGTTTTCTTTATATTGTTTATTGTGAATATTTCGATAGAAAAGGTTGGCTCATGTTTAGCAGTTAATAAAGGTGATTTTTTAATTTTAAGATATGTGGATTCAAAATATATAGGAGATTTGGATAGTATGAGATCAACTACATGGTATGTCTTTATTCTCACAAGAGGGCCTATTTGTTGGAAATCAACATTACAATCTATGGTTATAATGTTTACAATTAAAACAAAGTATATGATAGTAACTAAGGCCCCTTCACTATAAGGCTAGCGAAGGAGGTGAACATTGATTAAGGTGGACTTTAAATATAATGTGATGTTTACAATTAAAGCAAAGTACATGATAGTAACTAAGGCTCCTTCACTATAAGGCTAGCGAAGGAGGTGAACATTCATTAAGGTGGACTTTAAATATAATGTGATAATCAAAGTACCATTACCTGACAAGAATCAAGTGTATCATCTTAAGACTAAGCAACATAGAAATGAAGTTTCATAAATCAGGGAATTGATTACATTTAGACAAATCTTGTTGGAAAGTTTACACTTTGAATAATGCAATTGACATATTAACAAAGTTAGTTAATATAGAGAAGTTCAAGCATTGTTTAAACTTAATTAAGGATCTTGAGATGTTAGACATGGATACATCACAACTTATGATGAGGATATTCACCAAAGAAGATATTGTTGTGTATGACTTATATATAAGAGCATGTAATCTTAGAGTTTTAAGATATAAACTAATGTTTCTTGGAAGCCTTTCAAATATAAACAACTTGTGACATAAGTAGCCCAATATTTTTTAAACAAGACATAATTTAAGATACAGTCGTGTCATAGATCATATCTTGTGCATAAGAAAACAAGAGGATCCACTGTCTGATGACACGGGTGTTCTAGACGTTATATATTAGTATGTAGGGAAGTAGGAAGTTCCACAATCTAAGGACACAAGAGTGCTAAAGCCCACTTCATACTCTAGAATTAGGTAATGAGATTTAAGGCCTAAAAGCAACGTTATGGGTTTTGTACCATATCAGATAGTACTGACCAAAAAATGGTACGAAACAATGTTTAAAGGTACCGGTTGTACCAACGATTTCGCACAGTACTGACTAGTATTTAAAATATCAGCTAAATACAGGCCGATACCAAAAACTTTGAAAAATATGGGAACTATTTAGAAAAAATTTCAAATTTTTGTTTAAATTTCCTCTTGAATCCATAATCCCGCCTCCTGCACCCCCTCTGTTTAATTCAACTTTTATTTATATTTTTAATTTATATTTTTAAATAAAATAAATATTTAATAATAATTATTATTATAAATTAAAAATAAAAGTTTTATTTAAATTTATTTTAAATTTTTATATAATATTTATTAATAAAAATATTGTATTTTAAATAAATATTTTTAAAATTATTATTGATAAATTAATATTTATTTTTAGATATATTTTAATTATTAAATTAAATTTTATTGGAAAATTGTATTTTTAAAATATTTTAAATTTAATTATATTTATTAATAATTCATAAATTAATTTTATAAATAAAATTAAGATTTTAAATTAAATTAAGTTATTTATAATTTTAGCAATAATTAATTTTAATTAAATAAAGATAATATAAAATTAAATTATTTAAATTCTTATAATAATAAATATATTAAATACTATATATTTAATTAATAGTAAATTAAATAATATATATTGTTTCAGGTTTCATTTCTAGTTGGTTATTTCTTCATCACGAACTCTTATTGTAAATTGTAATATGATCTTTCTTGTTATTTTTAATTGATGTTTTTACGTAATTACTATTTATTATATGATGAAATTGTAATATTTCAAATACCTTGTATTGTTATTAATTTTATATTTGAATGATGATTAAATGATCTTTTTTAACATATTAATTGTAGTTATTATTTATATGTAAAATATATGAAAATTAAAGTTAATAAAAATAAATAATTTTTTGTTATTTTAAAATTTTATTATTATAATTTTTGGAGATATGGTTGATATAAAATTATAAAGTATACAGTATAATATACTTATTGACAATTTTTTAATTTTAAAGAAATTTAGGGACCTTTTTGTATATTATAAAAAACCTTAAAATGGTACTCGGTATTAACTGATACCGGTACAATATTATACCAGAACTTAATCCGATACTAACACTTGTACAGTATTCATAACACTTCCTAAAAGACACTTGTACCTATTTAATATTAAATATTAATTAGAACTAAAAAAATATAATTTACTTATTTAAATAGTTATTGATGTTAAGGTTCCTACAATAACTTGACATAAATTGTACTTTCTAGAAGATAAATTTTATAATAACAGAATAAAACTTTATTATATAAATTCAATAAATTATTTTATAATTTTTAAAATTATTTTATAATTTTTAAAATTATTTTAAACAATATTTATTGTTGACCAACAACAATATCAGCACAATATCGACAGCAGTACTAAAATGGATACACTTCAATAAAATGCTTATAATATAGCTTCTGTAACACATGCATTTGTATAAATGGTTAACAATAAACGAGCTTGTGTGAAAGCTTTTTTTTTGGTTTTATACAAAATCAATGGGTGATCTTTTCCAGCTTTTTCTTATACAAACTTTACAATCTTGCACATTAACTTTTGCCTTCTTACTGGGATTTCGGTTTTGTTGCTTTGTCTTACTATTTTATCAATTTATGGCGTCTTCCCACATGTACGTCTAATTTTTATTATTATTTTAATTTAGTATTAAAAATTTTAATAAAACAAACAATCTTTTATAACCTTAACAATTCAATTCAAAATGTTAGTTCTGTTATTATTTTACTGATTTATAACAACAACAATAACAATTCAATGACACTGATACGTGAGATATAGAGGGATTAAATAGTACGCAGTCTTACTCTTAACTGAAAAGGGACTATTTTCAATAGACATTATAGTTTTGTTATTATTTTACTGATTTATAACAACATCAATAACAATTCAATAATACTGATACGTGAGATCTAAAAAGGTTCAATAGTACGCATTCTTACTCTTAACTGATAAAGGACTATTTTCAATAGACATTATTTTGCTAATTTGGCTACCAAATTTTGTTTGTCCATGAAAGGTAGGCATTCGCGTAAAAAATTAATTAAGAACTAATCATCCACGTGAACTAAAACATTTAACTCGACTTAATTTTAATTCGGATTGATCAGATCACATGTGTGTCATGGGTCAAAATAGTTCGGCCTGATCAGAACAACAAAAACGACGTCTTTTAAATTTTTTATAAAAAAAGTAAGGTTGGGTCATTCAATGAGTGACGTGACCCCAACTCGAATTGTACATTCCTAAAACAATCACTTTATGGTTTTATAGTTGATGGCCTTCTAGCCTATGAGAATTAAAATATAAACCATAACATTAAATAAATTCAGTTGGGCACTTCATAAAGAGTTAATAACTTAAAATCGAATAAAATTTTCATGAACAATTAATAATTCAATATCTTTTAATTTATTTTAAAAATAAAGGTGTTAACTATTTATTATTTATAATAATATGTTATAATTTAATATTTTTAAAATAATAATAATAGTACTTCAAATTTTAATAAAAAGATTTAATAATATTTAGTCTTACTCTTACCTAATAAAATACAAAAGGCTATTTTCGACCCCATAAACCGATACATCTACTACTTTCTGAAAGGAATTGACATACAAAAAACGTGATTTCTTGTGATTGGTGAAGCTAAATTTATATTTGATTTAAAAGATTAGATGTGTGACATTGGTGAATTTCTTGGCATGAACTAAGTGACAAATTACACATGTTCCTGTTTCTTCAATTATTAGGCCACATTATTCCTTTCACTGACACCCACTTTGGGCTACACAGATATATATTATAAAAAAGATAACCAGCAACCTCTTCGTTAACGTCTATCCGCCCGCTACGCATTGCGTGAGCCAATTGAGCACGGTTTGACTCTTCCTAAGTCTTTATCACTTGATCCACCCAATCAAACTAAGCAAATGGCATAGTTTCTCTTCGTGACGTGGCGAATTGTTATTAGCTATAGTACCCAATTGCACGGAGCATTGGCTGTTGGATTTCCCAGAGGATCAAATAATTCAACGCTTAAAATAATTATGTGCAATGAAAAATCTGTGACGACGAAAACCAGAACAGCTTCGGAGGGACCGTACCTACCCTCTCTACATCATTGTCCATAAATCGGATGCGATTGTCTGTAAATTGTACTTTTATCCGAACTTGAGCAAGCTTATCGGCGACGAGTTGCTGCAAACAATACTGCGAAGCCCGTTTTACGTGTTTTTTTTTGTATTTCTTGGAAGGGAAAAGAGAGGAGATGTGGGGATTTGGGGGTAGGTATTATTGGGGGAGAAAGGGGAAGAAAAGAGAAGGAATTGTGGTGATATTTGCTTGGATGTCGAGTCAAGAGAGGCATGTTAAGAGCTACGTTCAGCTCTACTCTTCTCTTGGATGGGATTCCCTCGTTTGTCATTCTCAATTCCTAAATTTGTAAGTTGTTTTTTCCTTTTCTTATCTCTGGTTTTCTGTGGAAATCCTTTTCATTTGTTATATGCAGAAATGTGGTTTCAGTTGTTTTTTTTTCCTTGTACTGATTTGTGTCTGGAAATGCTAGTCTAAACACTATGTAATTTAGAATTTAAGATAGATTCATTTCTCCTATCTATCATTTGGAGCCATTATAATTCATGGATAAATGTTCACAAGTGATGGGAATTGTCCTCTCTCCCTTAAAAAATTTGCATTTACACTGAGAAACATGAAGGACGGGAAGGATTTGATATGGCTGTTGTTGAAGTTATGGTCCTTAAAAAGGTTGGGGAACTTTGTTCTCCAAACCTGACCAATCCCTTGTCCCATCTTTTCCTCCTCTGTTCTGATGAACTTAAAAGCTGTTTCGATGATATTTCATTTTATCTGGAGGTAGAGCGACGTTAACACTACCAGTATATTTCTCAAAAGGGAGTAAATTAAACTTCTATGTAAATAAATAAATGGTACTGACAATGCTTTCTTAACTGCTAGCTTTTGTTAACGTCTCAATTGGTAATGATTGATTCTAAATCTGATTCCTCTCGTTATTTTCTGCTTATTGTTTGATAATAAGTATTTGACTTTTCAAGCTCAGTTGATCTTGATGTCTAATATTTGTGACATGTGCAGGTTCTTCCCAGAAAAGGCTGAAGCTTTAGCATCGGACATTCTCAGGGAACTTCTTGAGGTTGGTTATAATAGATATCTTTTGAATGCTGGTGGAACACTTTTTGCCATTGGAAAGCAACTATTCTAATTCAATTGGTGAATGATGGATGTAGCATTAGATTTTGCAACAGCATCTTCTTGCTATTGGCACCTTTTCCAATTTGAACTGCAGCTCTCCAGATAATTTTGCCTACTTGTAATTGCTTTGTCTCTTTTTTTTTTTTTGACGTATAGGAGCTGAAGCTTAGGCCATGCCCTGTAGTCTTTGCATCATTTTCTGGTGGTCCCAAAGCCTGCATGTACAAGGTTCTGCAGGTAAACTGGCCTATTTACAACTCTTTATCTATTCTCATTGATGAAACTTTCTACTATCTAGATTCTAGAAGGGTAAATACATTCTATTTTCTCTTTTGTGCAGATCATTGAAGCAAAGTGTGTAGTAACTCTGAATCTGGTATATTGGTCTTTCAAGTTCATAAGTAACTTTTGCTTTATTAGTTTGTTCTGTGCCTGCAATGCTATCATGCTTAGTTATTTACTATTGTCTTAGCTTAAACTGTCCTATCTTATGGTTTTATGGGGTGACTAGTTTTTGGTATAAATATCATCGAAACTTTTAAATGCAATGGTCCAACATTCTGTTCCATTATCTTCCATTTTTCTACAATTGCATTTTCTACACTTGTCTTATTCTTATATCTCATTCTATCTCTTGACTATTCCTTAATATTTTTCATAATAAAGGATGATTGCAATCATTCAATCTCTTGACTTCAATATTTTTTTATGTAAAGGATGACTGTAAGCTGGTAAGGGACTGTATAGCAGGCTTTATCTTTGATTCTAGTCCAGTGGATTTTATTAGTGATTTGGGAAGACGATTTGCTGTTCACCCATCTGTTACTGGGGTGTCTAATCCACCAAGAATATTTTCATGGATTGCAAATGGCATTAGCAACAGTCTTGATGCAATGTTCCTGAACAAGTTTGAATCACAACGTGCTGAATATTGGCAGACTCTATACTCTTCTGTTGTAAGTATATATTAATACAGAGCTATGCAATTTTATTATTGTTTTCTTAATTTAAGCTATGCAATTTTATTATTGTTTTCTTAATTTAACTTTGTATCTCGTGCTGTAGAGTATGAGATCTCCATATCTAATTCTTTGTTCAGACAATGATGAACTCGCTTCTTATCAAGTAATTTGCAATTTTACTCAAAGGCTACGTGAACTTGGCGGAGATGTCAAATTGGTGACAATGAATGGGTCTCCTCATGTCGGTATGTCTCAAAAGTTTGGTAATGCTATGTTTAATCATGGTTGCAATGTGTGCTTTTCAGACCACAAAGTACTTTTTTCACCATATTTTTCTAAATTTGATGGTATGTTGATGTTGGTTAGGTCATTATCGGCTTTATCCGATTGATTACCAGGCTGCTGTGACTGAGCTCCTTGGTAAGGCAGCTGTTGTTTATTCCCAAAGAATTCAATTACTTGAAGGAGAAAAGATGGGTTTAGAAGGGTCACATGACGAGAAATCAAAAATTGGTAATCTGAAAAAGGGAATTTACAGTCCAGACAGGAGCATTAGGGTAGCTACCACATCCTCTACTGATCTTTATATGCCAAGTTCACTGGAGTATTATGAGGGTAGAGATGTCGGGTCCATTCCAGATCAACAGAAGGAAGATTTGATTCATCTGAGCAAACTGCCAAGTATCAATGCTCATGGAGTTCTTGGTCAGATCCTTTTTGATGTTTGTGTTCCTAGAGATGTTGAAGGTTGGGACATAAGTTCATCTGCATCCTTCAATGCACGCCCCCATACTTTCTCAAGGAGGCACACTCCGTTTAACCCTATCAGGTGCATAAGAAGATCAAGATTGTAAAGTTTTTTACTGACAAATTTGTGAATATGCGGGATAGAAGAAGCCCTTAGCTTGGAGGGGTGTTGAAATAGGGAAAAAAATAATGAAAAATGTACAAATATTATGATGATTTTGTTTTAACTAGTGCTATTGTTCCAATTTGTAAGAAATTCAGCACTCAAGATTGGCTAAACTAGTTGCTTTTGTTTTGAATGCCAAATGAATTTGTTATCCTATATAGAACTGAATAATCGCTATGATATTGATTCACATGAATCTAAAAATAAAAATGAAGGGAAGTACGAGCATTGACTTGATATAGTTACATCAAGCCATTGCTTCAATCCCATGTTAATGGCGGATTTGGGTTGGTAAGTCTCAGCCAGTTTTAACTTTGCTAGACGAAGATGGTGACGGTAAGTATCATCCATATGGAGGTTTTCGCTTGATTCCGTTCGTCAACTACTCCAGCACTGGAAAATACCTGCCTTTGAAATGCTTGCATAAATGCGCACTTCAACTTGAAATTCCTCCGCGTATTAGTTGATTCCCCCAAATTATATCAGACTCCATTACTGTTGTCGCTGGCATGTGGTCCATGTTCAATATGAGACTGAAAAAAGGTAGACCGACTTTTTCCTTCTTGGTTATTCATTTTAATTTTTAATTTTTTTTGCTATTTTAAGTTATTAAAAAAACGTGGTATTAATATAAAATAATTTGTTAAATATTTATCAAATTACTTTCATAAATATCTTCATGTAATTAATTATTACATAAACGGTATTAAATATATAAAACAAGTTATATAATACTTATATTAAAACAACATAACAGAAGGTATTTTATATTGTATGATTTGATTAAATTATGAATAAAACACTTTAAAATAATATGAATGCAAGCTTGCATTCCGTCACTTCAAACCTTTGATTGAGCCAAGCAAAAGAAAGGAAAGTGGTTTGAAATTTTCATGTTCGTGGGGTCCCATTGACCTGGTCCTGTGACCCACAATTCCACTAAGCCACCCATTGTTTCATATTAATTTATGTTTTATTAGTAGCGGTTGTTGATTAATTAGCGCAGTTACTTATAATAATAATTATTATTGCCATCATTATTCTTCACTTCACGCGGAAATCCACACCAGTTGTCACCTGTCACGCGCTTTTTCCCTGCCAACGTGACCAACACCATGTCTGAGTCTGATTACATTAATCATAAATTATTTATTAATATATATATATTATGTATTTAAATAAATAATTTAAAACTGATAATTTAAATTAAAAATTATCTATAGTTATTGGTAAGCTAATAAAGTCAAATGAACGTCTTAATCTATTCCGTAAGCTTCACAATTAATCTCTGATTAAAGCTATTTAAAGTTTCAAATCATAGTTTAAGATGTTTATTTGTCTTGAGTAAAGAACGTGTAAGACTATGTATGATTGGGATAACTGGCGCCGAGAGTTTCGGGGTCTTGGGTTTAAGTTTAACAGCTAATCAAATCAATTACATAACATCATTTCATGTTATTTTTGTCTGTTTATTGATTTATCTTATGATTATTTCACTAAAAAGACGTCCTTTAACTCCATTTGCCTTTTTTCCAAGTTTTAAAAAGTAGACAAAAAGTTAACACGGTAAAAAAAAGATTTAAAATTTAAAAAATGAAAGTCATAAAATAAACTAAATATTAAATAAAATTAAAGAATTTAAAATATGATTAAAAAATTATTTAATTTTAAAAATTTGTTAAATGAAAATTAATTAGTTAATTTTAGTTTATAAAAATTTATTAATTTATAAAAATTGACCGATTAATTAATGTATCCATCGATTTTTGAAAATAAAAATTATTAAAATAAATTAAACAAAAATTAGACAAACGAAAATTTTATTATTGAATTAGTAGGACATACTATGAATGTAACTAAACGGTCAACACGATGCCCGCCAAAGACGTCAAAGATATAGTCGAGGTGTGGAGGGAAACGGCGCCGGACGGCTTGAACCGTGCGTTATGGCCACGTCAACCTATAGAAAAATGTGCTTCCTCTTGAAATAATTGATTGACTGATCATAATATATAGTAATTGTAATTTGCTTAATCTGTGCCCCTCGCTCTCTCACCGTGTCTCTGCCTCTCACTGTTAGTTTCAAAGTTTTCAACAACGGAATTCTCGTGGCTCGCCGGGATCCGAGTTTCTCGATAGCAGCGACTTCCAATTGTATCACTTCGCGCGTAAAGTTCTTTTATCGGCGCACCTCCACCGTAATCGCTCTCTCACTGTCTCCCATCCTACCCTTTGTTCTTTATGTTTCTGTTATTTGTTTCTTTCCGTTCCTGAATCTATTTTCGTCGAGATTTGGAAAATTCAGCGGTTTTATTTGGGAGATATTTTCCACATTGATCTCATAATCCTGGCCGCTGATTTTGTTTCCTTGTTTTGTTTTACTCGTTTTCCGATTTTCCTTTTCTGTCTCAAAAGATTACCTTCTTTTAAATGGCAGATCGTTGAAGTTTGTTGTACCGTATTTATGCCTTTTCTTTTTAATGTAGTTTGTCTCTGTGAAGATCTCTTTGATTCTGTTCGTCTTCATTTCGTTGCATTTCAGTGAATGTGAAGTATCTTCTATGTAGTTTACTTTATTCTTTATCTTTTTCGGTTTTGCAGTTTGTTGTAGAACTGAAGGTGGTGGTGGTGTGAATCGGTGACACGTCTGAGGGAGTAGCAGCGAGTGGGTGGTTGAATTTAGTGTATGATTAGTGATGTCTGCGAGAGGCCATCAAACGGTGCCGCTTTCCGTGCTGTTAAAGCGAGAGTTGGCACATGAGAAAGTGGAACAACCGGAGATCTTACACGGTCAGGCCAACCAGAGCAAGAAAGGAGAAGACTTTACACTTCTTAAAACCGAATGCCAAAGGGTTGTTGGTGATGGGGTCACCACTTATTCCGTTTTTGGGGTAAATCTTGGCCTCTGATGACTTAATTCCAGAATTGGAAATTGTTTTGTCCGTGATCAGATTAGCCTGATTACTTAGTTGAGACGTCCTATTTGCCCAACGAAACTTTTGTTTAATATATTGGTAACTGATGTTGGATGTTTGATCAATTTAGTACTTGAGAGGATATTACAACACCTGTTTTGACTTTTTGACGCCTTTTCAGTTTCTTTAGAGCCTTTGAGATTAAGCTGCTTCCTGTAGTAACAAGTTAATTAATCTGTAGAGTTTTTTCCTCAAGTAGGATGGTCATGATGATCTTTTTGCAGTTGTTTGATGGGCATAATGGATCTGCAGCTGCGATGTACACTAAAGAGAATCTTTTAAATAATGTCATATCCGCCATTCCTCCAGATCTAAACAGGGATGAATGGTTGGCAGCACTTCCTAGGGCTTTGGTTGCTGGCTTTGTTAAAACAGATAAAGATTTTCAATCAAAAGGTCTGTCCTATTACGGAAAATTCTACATTTTGTTGAGCATGTTGTGAAGTCATCCTCAGAGAGACGGATTGACTAATAAGAACTTTTTTCATTTACATTCACATTCACATGCTTGTAGTTGTAAGTTGATTATTGTAAATGCTCTTTGAACTCGCTTTATCGGTTCTCCTGTTTTTTCTCCTTTCCAGCACAAACATCTGGAACAACTGTGACTTTTGTGATAATGGATGGATGGGTTGTGACAGTTGCCTCTGTTGGCGACTCCAGGTGCATTCTTGAATCTGCTGAAGGTGATATCTATTACTTGTCAGCAGACCACAGGCTTGATAGCAATTTTGAGGAGTAAGTCAGATGCAATGAGTTTCTCAGGTGCTTCTGTTTGCACGCATTATTTTTCACCAAAGCGTTATTTCTTTTTTGTGTTGTATTAGGGTAGAGCGTGTGACCTCCAGTGGAGGTGAAGTGGGACGGCTAAACACTGGTGGTGGGGCGGAGGTATTGTCACTTGTCTTACACAATCATATTCTTTTTACAAGGTTTTGTCTGCTGTTTGCAAAGGTTTTTGCTTAATTAGTTAGCTTGATATTAGATTCTTATTGGTGCAGTACTGTAGTTGTAAAGTATTTAAGCTTTGTTTATGCATAGTAAGATGTCTTATGATTGTTTTGAATCGTGTTAAATGCTCAAAATGTTATGATAAGCTATATCCAAGACATATATATACGAAACTGATGCTTAGATGCTTTTCTACTTGCTTGTTAATTTTTTGTAGATCGGTCCTTTGAGATGTTGGCCTGGTGGCTTGTGTCTTTCACGATCTATAGGAGATGTTGATGTTGGAGAATTCATTGTTCCTGTTCCTTTTGTGAAGCAAGTTAAGGTTGGTCCTTGGAGATGTTGCACGCTTGCATGTACTGTTCCTTTGATATGTTCTTGTCCACTGAGAATTATAAGCTTATCTCTTCTCAGGTCTCTGTTGAGGATTGTGGCTTTATCTTGTCCCTGTTTTTATTAATTTATAAAATGTGCAGTTGTCTACTGTGGGAGGTAGGATTATCATCTCAAGTGATGGTGTTTGGGATGTCATATCTGCAGAGGTGGCACTTGATTGTTGTAGTGGGATGCCTGCAGAAGCTGCAGCCTCCCAGATTGTAAAAGTAAGACAGTGCTAGCACTCTGATGTACTTTCTTATGGTTAAGATTTTTAAGCTGTTTGGTGACATCAATTTGGATGTTGGCCCTCACTTCAGTTTGCATAGCTGAATGGACGTAAAATATGGCATATCAGTATTTACAGCTTCAGATCAATTATTTCTGACTGTAGTATTTGTTATTTGTTACTTTTTAGGAAGCAGTACAGCTGAAGGGACTTAGAGATGATACCACCTGCATTGTAATTGATATATTACCTCAAGAGAAGCCAGTTGCTCTTTTGCCAACACCGAAGAAGCATAGTAAAGGAGTGTTCAAGTCCATGTTTCGAAAAAAATCTTCTGAATCAGCTCCTCAAATTGATAAAAAGTGTGCAGAACCAGATGTTGTGGAAGAACTATATGAAGACGGATCTGCTATGCTTTCAGAAAGGTTGATGCTGTGAAGATGATCTCTGTTGGCTATTTCTTTTTCCTTCTGGGTTTTCATGTTGAGCCTTTTGTGGTTAGAGTGGTTTGTTCATATGTTGACGTGCCTGGGTGGATACACATTATTTATGTTGGCACAATGTCTACGAGGTGTAGCTTTTACTGTCATAACATGAGGCACTGTTTTATTGGATGCAGGTTAAATACAAAATATCCCCTGTGCAACATGTTTAAGTTGTTTATGTGTGCGGTCTGTCAAGTAGAGATAAAACCTGAAGAAGGCGTCTCAATACACGTGGGTTCAACAATTTCAAGAAGGTTACGTCCCTGGGATGGCCCTTTTCTTTGCTTAAGTTGCCAAGAGAAAAGAGAAGCCATGGAAGGCAAAAGACCATCAGGAGGTACAGTAATTTTCTCTATACGAGTTGTTCGGAAGTTTCCTTCTTTGAAAGATTGATAATTGGGTTTGTTCTTGTTCTATTTTAACAGATAGGCATAGTATTGAAAGTGACTAGCATCAGAGGCTGTCATTCATTGGGAGTCCAGCTTCAATGGAAAAATGGAACTTCCTTACATTATTAACTTTTGAAGGGATATTTGCCCTTGTCGATCCATTTGTCTATTATCAAAGCACACATTTGGATCTCCTTTTAGGAGTTCCCTTGCTGCAAGTGTGAAGATTTGAACTAAAGCTACTAGCATTGTTGACCTAAGTTTCTGACGTGAAGCATTTTTGAAGGAGATTGATAAGCCCACCGGCTGATCAACACACCAGGAGTTCTTAAATTTTCCAACTGAGTCATCCCTCTCCTGTTCACAGAGCTGACTTCAAATTCCTGAAGGCTGCTTCATTTGTAATGTCACAATATAAGGATCTTTTACAATTACTTGATACAGATTCATCCCACATTAGCGGAACAATTCGATAATCAGCTTGTTGAATGAATTTGATCATGTAAAAAGTCGCACCTTTGTTTAAATCTTAGGATAGGAAAATTGGCTATCCAACGTTTTTAATTTCGTTCAAAAGAAAATTCCATGTTTTTTGTTAATCAGCCATTCCTTTCGGTGTGGCTAGTTAACAGTAAACAATATTCTTTCTCTCTTTCTTAATCTGTGGCTTGCTTCTGACTGGTTATCTTTGAAGCCTTTAGAAATTCGCTTGTTGTGACTTGGTCAAGGAAGACTCTGATAAGCTTTGAACCCGTCCAGACAGTGTGATGTATTCCCATCAAGGCTATTGAAATGCAGGCTCCTGTAAGTTGTTATTCCTTTTGCTTATGTTGAGTCTTGTCTGATGGGTAGTGGCCTCGAGCACGGCTTAGCGTTTCCTGTGGCTCCACATGATTGGGACCATCCCTTCCTGGACAATATGTGGACATTTCCTGGCTGTACCTTCGCGTGGTAGTCAAATTGCATGTGAACTAGTAGTGTTCTTAATGGAGACTTCTGTTGTATGTTTCTTCTTGTTTTGAATAACTTATTTTGTCATTTGTAAGAACTTCAACGTCAAAACGTTTCCATACGCCATCTCCAACCCTTTGTGGATAGACACATCTCAAACTACGGTTCTCATTCATTTCACCTAGAAAGATGATAAAATCTTCAGTCCCATCCTGGAGGCAATTTTCGTGTCAGAACTAATTCCCCAAACTCTTAGAGCTTTTGAAGTCTTTTGCTTTTCTGGTCTCAGTGGAACCGTAGGTAGTGATTCTGTAGTTTGCAGCTCACACGTGATAAGTCTTTGAGGATAAACATTCATTGTCCAAACTTTTTTCTGCATCAGCATATACTCCAACTTACATTAAAATAAAAAAGCCTTATCACATGTGATGTGGTTCGGAGGAATAGAAGGAGAGAATGGGTTTGGTTTTGTTTTTTCTTTTAATATTTTGGTTAAAAGATATCATGTTCTCTTTTTTCCTATCCTAAGACTGGCTCTCAGGCTCTGTCTTCTGAAGGAAGAATATCAAGTACAAAGATTATAAAGAATGGACAGTGGCAAAAGCAGAAAAGTGGCAAGTATTTGCACCAAAGGAAAGGATCTTATGGCAGCTGACCATGAAACTTTTGTTTTTTTAGTACATACTCCCTTCCTTTATTTCATTCTGCTTTTTTTTAATCTTAGTATACAATAATAGAGAAAAGGGTGTTTGAATTAGAGAGGATGTGCATGGACGAAGAGTGCATCCAAAAGAAGAGAAAATTATGGCTCCATGATTGAGATGTTGACCTAAACACAAAACATATATAACTCCTCTTATGGAAGAACTGGACCACTGTGCACACACGTGTGTGTGGGGTCCTCCCATTTCTTTACCTAACAGCTGTGGTTGTTTTTGTTTTCTTCAAATAACTATCTTGGGGGAAAAAAAAACCCTGTATTGGAAGTTTCGCTAATTTAAAATTTGTTTAATAGAAAATATAATTTAAGGTGTTAAATGAGGAGTAAATTGATTTGTTTTCCGGAAAATTTCATATTTTCCTTTGTTGCGTGTCTTGGTATTACACTCGAGTATGATTGAGTTGAGAAATGTAATTGTGCCAGCCAAAGTCGTTCTTGTTGGGTATGGTGGGGTTCGGTCCTTCAACTGAAAACAAACCATTTGGTTTCATGTCTTATCATAATTAGAAATAAAAGAGAGTTTTCTCTTTAGATCCCATATTTCTGTTCATTTTCAGGTATAATACTAACAGAGATATATCACTATATTTAGAAACCTATGAGACCGTACACTTTCGCCAATGTCCCTTAGGAGAGATATAGGTGTTAAACGTAGTAATTACATTGTACCTTAAGAGCAAGTGTTGGGTTTGGCAATTCGATCTAAGCTTTTTGTGGGGTGTTTGTGATTTCCCATTCCCGAAATCTGCATGGGAGGAATAGCTCTTAGATTTTGAGAAGGACCCACCGACATTCAAGGAGTTGCTTCAGCCACCACACACTCTTCTGTGAATATGCTAAGAATAATACAATCAAGATAAAGCCCACCCAGGAAAAATGGTGATTCAAGTGGTAGAGAGAACTCAAGATTAGGAGTTTTGAGTTTCTATCTTATTCAACATTTTATGTAAAGGATAAGATATAGTCAAAGCTTTTTATTAGCTATTTACCTTATTTTAACTTACTGATTAAAAGTCATTTACTAGTTAAATAATTGATTTAGCAAATAAAATTTTATTAATTTTAAAATATTAACTTATTACATAATTGATGATATAAAGGTTTGTATTAGTTATTTAATTGATTTTAAATTATTAATTTATTACACAAAAGCTTTTGATTAGTTGTTTAGTTGATTTTAAATTACTACTTTATTAAATAAAAGCTTTATTAGCTATTTAATTGATTTTAAATTAATAATTTATTTATTATACATAATTTATACTACACATTTTATTAACTATTAAGGTGATTTTGAATTATTAAGTTATAAAATAATTTGTTATATAATATTATTATTTATATACTAATAGTCTATAAATTATTACATATGCTTACGTAATAATTTGTTTTAGAATAATTTATTTTACAATAATTTAAATAGCGAGTTAAGGGGTTTCAATCATATTTGTAGTAAAGACATACCACGCCCAATTGCTGATTGCCAACAAACTAAAACGCAACTCTCACTAGTCACTCCCTCATTCTATCATCATCCCTCTCCACTTCCAAATTCTTCAACACGTTCCCATTTGGTTCTTCATACCATTGATCCTTCCGAAAAGTTTTTGGCAACATCTGTAGGTCTCAGGAACAAAGAGAAAAGGATAAAAGTGAAGAGCTTCTTCTTCTACTGCAACAAACAGATCTTATCAGTTCTTCAGGACAGTCCTGTGACGATGGAAATTCAGCAGCTTCCAAGCAGCAGAGAAAAGTTTGAAGCTGGGAAAATAAAACAGGAGGCAAAAGATGAGGACCTGAAAGCTAAGCAGCAGGAAACAACAACCTCTGCTTCTCCACCTTCTTCGTCTTCATCTCCTTCTCATGAATTCTCCTTCACAATCTCTCTTCACTCTTCTTCAGCGCCAGTTCCTGATAAGGCCAAAAACCAGCCAACATTTGCTATTGATTTGTCTCCAGCTGATGACATTTTCTTCCACGGTCATTTGCTTCCTCTCCGCCTCCTCTCTCAGCTTCCTGTGTCTCCTCGCTCGTCGACCAACTCCATGGACAGCTTCACACTTCCCATCACGGACTTGTTAGAAGACCAAAACCCCAGAAAGAGTACCAGCGACTGCATCATAAACGATCACAATATCAGCAATATGAATTATAGTTATGATTGCAGCCAGAAAGGCAAGCACTTCCAGAGCAACAACATCGAAACAAAGGGAAGAAGCAAGCCAAAGTCTTTCTCTTTATTTGGATGGCGAAAAGGTTGTGAAGTTAAAGATGGTGAAGATAAAGAGAAGCAAAAGAAAAAGCTGAGGTTCGATGTGACTCACGTACTTAAGAGATACGTGAGGATGGTGAGGCCTTTGTTGTTCTTCAGAGGAAGGAGAGACAATCTTCAATTCCACAGACAACCTTATTCTTTTTCAGGGAACTTAAACATGAGAAACAAGCATGAGTTACGAGGAAGGAGAGGTGAATTCTCTGCTCCTGTCTCGATGAGGACATCTCCGACCAACAGTGGTCATCTTCTTGCAACGACATCATTTCCTCCATATACTAGTGACAGTACCATGGAGGAGTTGCAAGCTGCGATTCAAGCTGCTATTGCTCATTGCAAGAACTCCATCAGAGCTTCGGAAGAGTAGATCAAATGCTAATATATAGACTGTATAGATATAAATTTGCCCGTTGAACTCTTCTTATTCCGTTGTTGTATACCTGCGTACAAACTGATGCTTATATACAAGTGAAAACTGAGTTCGAAATTAAGGTATTTATAGAGGTTTTAATGAAGTTCTATGGCTTTAATCTCATTCTTCTCATCAAAGTCTATTCTGCTTCGTGACCTTCCAGAGTTTGAATGATTATTTTTAGTATGATTTCATCATGGTGACACTGATTCCCCGCAAGAATCGGGATTTGTCTTGTGTCTAGGGGAGGAAATTTCCAAGTTTTTTCCTGAATCTGCTGTCAAACCTTTTGTAAAAACAAGAAGACCAATCACAATTCGCAAACTGATTGATTAAAGTTCCCTGTTCATCACTGATTATGATGTCTTCTCAAGATTATTGCCTCCGAGTGAAGTTATACCCTCCATCTATAGGAAGTATACTATAAGACAAAATCGACGATATATTTAATCAGAAAGAGATTGATATTTCATAAAATCAAATCATGGTTGCAATAATGGTTCCCTGCCATCAGGATTATGCCTGGCTTTGACGAATTATTGCCATAAAGACAAATTTGAATCACAGAATGTTTTTTTTCCCAGTTAAGAAACCTAAATAGTAAATCTACATAAACGATTGAGATAGGATTGGAACTCTAGTATAATCAGAAACTTCTGCAAGTAGAAAAAGGAAACAGATAAAAAAGCTGAAAAGAGATCGATCAAGTCTCCAGAGGTTCAGGAAAAGGGTATGAATGAGATAGAAAAGAAGAGTGAAAACCCATCTTTGGTCACTTAATCAGAGGTGTAGGTGGAATGAAAAGAAATGTTCGATTCAGGCAAAATTCAGTACTAGGTAAAACAGTTATAACCGTTAATAACAATGTGGAAGGTATACGGTCTACATTTACGTACCAAAGATGATATAGCTTGCTTCACAATAACGTATGTAGTTAACGAGAAAGAAGATAGGATGTAATGATGTCTTCCCCTTTTAGCATGCCAAAGTAAACCTGACGAAAGGCAAGTGACTGCTGGGCTTGAATGTGAAAACTCATGGTGGATATAGTTAACAATCATTAGTTAATTAATACCAACTAAATGAATGTATATTTCTGCTGTCTATAACTAAAGATTGCATCTTTTTCTATAGAGAAGTCAACAAAGAGAATTAAGAAGTACAATTGGATTACCAAACAGAAGACTCGTTCAACATAGTTTAGGTGAGCATAAGTCATTTGCCAAGCCATTTTTTCCCCCCTACTGTGAGAAAATTTCAACGTTGCAGCCTGAAACTTTGAATTTGAAGACTACAACAACATCTCGCAAGAGTCTTGCTGAAATATGGAGTCTGGAAAAATTAGCCTTACCTTAAATGATATAGAGGATATTTTAAAAGACAATCAACAAAATGAAGAGAGCAAAATTGGTAGGAAGTTGCAAATTGAACAGACTTGAAGCCTTTATGCAAATTTGGGCTGTATTTGATTAGGGCTTTGCAGTTGGGTAACAGGGCTAGGCAGGGAAGTAAATCGCTAAACATAATTGCAATAACAACTCTGAGGCAACTCAATATGTAATATTGACATTTATGGCTTCTTTGGTTCAACTGTTGGAATAAATAAGAAATAGATAAGTTATTCTTAGGAATAGTTTAAAAGATGAAGAATAGAATAGAAAAGATATTACTTTATTTGGTTAATTGTTAAAGAATTTCTATGTCAATGTTTAGTTTAAAAATATAAATTTGGAATGACAAAGGAATAATTAACAAAAAGACCAAAATATTATTATTATTATTATTATTATTATTATTATTGTTGTTGTTGTTGTTGTTGTTGTTGTAGTAGTAGTAGTTGTTGTTATTATTATTATTATTATTATTATTATTATTATTAATTTCCTTATTCTTCTTCTTCTTCTTTTACTATTCTTATTCTTATTATTATTATTATTAATTTTCTACTTATTATTATTCTTATTCTTATTAATTATATTAATTATTATTATTAATAAATTCCTTATTATTATTAATTTTCTTCTTCTTCTTCTTAATTTTAATAATATTAATATTCATATTAATAATATTATTAATTATATATTTTTTTTATTATTAATTTTCTTCTTATCATATGACTTTCTAACATTTTGTAGTGGTTAATTTTCGTAGTCTGACTCATGTCAGAATTCATTATATAGTCATAATTGTAATATAAAATAACAATGGAACGATATTGAAAACAAATATAACATAGAACTTTAAATTACTAAAAAGTTATTCAGTTGAACAAAATATAAGTTTCAGCCTTATTTTAAATAACTAGATAAAATATTTAAACTTCAACATAATCTTTAATGTGTGGCAAGAAACTTCCTCACCCACCAAAGTTTTCAAGAAGGCACAAAAGTGAAAAACACAAGCATTTGCGTAGGATGATCAGGAATTTTGCCTAAAGCAGTATCCTTTTCATCATCTGTGAGTCCCTCTATCTCACCCAATGAACTATCTAATTGTTCAACTCTTTGTTGAATATACGTTTTAGTCCTAATACTCTTATGCAATTTATCTCTAATCTGATTCATGGTATCACCAAATATCCTGGTAGTAACAGTAAGTGAATTTGCATGGCTTGCTTCTCTCGTATCATTACTCCTTTTTCTCCTCCTTGCTAAAATATTTTCAGCTTGTCTTTTAAGATTTGATGTTTGAGGTTAGGTAAATGACTCATATATATCATGCAAACCATGCTCATATTGATCTTTACCACCTTCATTTATCCCACCTACACTTTGCCTTTTCATTTCTTTAAGAATATTCGCAGCAGTTTGTGCATTATTTCCAGTTGCACGATCTTCTCTATAGATTCCAGTCAATTCATTATAGAAAGTAAAGCTCTTCCTTTGAAATTGAGCAGCATCTTTGTGACTCTGACAAGATGAAAAAAACAAAATCAATAATTTATATAAATGAAAAGGACGTAGTTAAAGAAAACACTTAAAACAAGTTAAAAGTTCAATACTTACACTTAAGTAAGAATCCCATACATGATTTTCAGCAATGACGATCTTCTTTTCGGTATCCCATCCACATACACTAGTATCTTTCCTTACCATATCATAAACAATGCTCCACTCTTTCTTTAAAGTCTTAATCTTAGACTCTACGTGAGATATGGCTTTTAAGTTTGAATTAGGAAGCTTTGTTGCTACCATTATTTCTAATTCATTGAGATACCCAACTTTAAATCTAGTATCAATATTGTACGTTTCCACATTATGCAAATCAACCATACAGGAAACTTGTTAGACCCTGTTTCTGGAGTCTAACTCGTGCTCTGATACCAAACAATGGAACTTATTACAAAGCTACTTAACGAGGGTATCGGGTACAAAGACCCCTTAGGAAAAGTTCGCAGCGACCAACTGTTGACTTTGCCGCGGCAAAACATTCGAAGGTCAAGCTGAATATCTCTTTGGAAAAGTTCGCTAGGGCAAACACTGAAGGTTAAGCGAAAGACTTGTTTGGAAAAGTTCATCGCGGCAAAACCTTCGAAGATCAAGCAGAAAGTCTCTCTGGAAAAGTTCTCCGCGGCCACAGCGAAACCTTCGAAATAGACCTGTAACATCCAACATCTATCACTAAGTTTACAAACACATACACATACCTTTCCCACAAAAACTATATCAATTCATCCAAAGATATCATGAACATATATAAAAGAAACTTTTCTCAAATCTCACTACTGAATCAAACGAAGTTTATACATAACTTTAGTTACATATCAACAATTACATCAATACTTAATACAAAATACAAAT
>JANZXP010000006.1:3419969-3427469 GCA_027576715.1 Erythroxylum flavicans
TTCATGTCCAAACATGGAATAGAAATAATGTTTCTTGTGATAACAGGAACATAATAACAATTATTTAGTTCAAGTACTAGACTAGAAGGCAAAGCTAAACTACAAGTTCCTACAGCTAATGTGGTAACTCTTGCTCCACTATCGACTCGTAAGTCTACTTCACCTTTTCTCAATGCTCTACTGTCTGTCAGTACCTGCACATTGTTATAAATGTGAGAACCATATCCAGTATCTAATACCTAAGATTGTGAAACAGAAGTCGAAAGATTGATTTCAATCATAAATAAACCTGAAGTTGTAGCTACACTTAACTTCTTTTCCTTCAAGCTAGAAAGATAAGCTTTGCAGTTCCTCATCCAATGTCCAGCTACGCCACAATGGAAACAGATGCCCTTGTCCTAGGAAGCAATATCGGTTGAAAGGGAGGAAAGAAATATGCATAAGCTAATGCAACGATATGTTTATCTGGTTCGAGTAGAACCACCTCAATGAATCGGATGCTGTCTCTGATCTGAATTTAGAAAAATGATCAACAAACCACTTCAAAAGCTGAAAGGGTACATAAACTTTAGAAGGAAAAAAACTTTCTCCAACCTCTGAAGTGGCTCCAGCAGTCCTAACTGTTACAACAAGCACAGAAATTTCAGCCGCAAACCTTGCCAGAGGGTGACTGTCCTAAGCCTCGAGCATAACTGAGACCCTTTGTTTGCGGCTGAAATTTCAAATAGTGAATAATTATTGTTAAAGAACCTATCTATGATGAATACTGTCTTCCACCTATGATCCGCTTATGAAATTTGCCTCTATATCATCTTTGTGAATTACGTGGTTGAAATTTAAAATCATTGTCAATAAATGCAATAGGAGAGGGATATAATTCAGCAATTGTAATAGTATGAAGAAGTATGATCGTATTGCTATGGATTTTATATTATGTGTTTTCCTCATACTATATGATTCCTTAGATGTACCCATATCTATATTTCTTATACTTTGTCTTTTTCTCTTAGATGCATTTAATATGTGTTGTCTTTTGGTCTTATATGCATTCAATACGTGCTACCTTTTGTCTTATATGCATTTAATATGTGATGTCTTTTTGTCTTCTATGCATGTAAATGAAAAAAAAACTATGATTTATATGCATGATTTGAAGTCAGAATATATAGTTTGTGATCACCAAAGTGACCAAGCTAGAATGATTAAAATATCATGCATAAAATAGTCATTTATTCGTGACACTCATAAAATGCCAATTAGGAAATTTGATGAATAAATGACATTCATTGATTATTAGAACTTTAGGATTTGCCCAAAGGAAAATCATTTATTCTATGATCAGTGAGTATGATTGAAGAAATTAAATTTCTTAAGTTAAATATATTTTGTTTATCCAGAGATGACATATGTGTTCGGTTAAGAATTTTAATTTCTTGATAATGATGAAAAGTGATATTTATTTATAATTGTGTGTTGTAGTATATACCTAAAGGTGTTTTAATGGTTTGAACTTCTCTTAATGGAATGAACAAGTCAATTTCCACTTGGGTGTGTTAGATATTGACTTGTAGTTTTGGAAGAAAACCTCATTACTATTACTGATTTAAGTAGTAAGGAAGAGAAGTCCAAATATAAAGCTTGGATACGGTCTAACAAATTGAGCCTTATGTTTGTGTGAATGACTATAGCGAATAATATTAAGACTAATATTCCATAAACAAAAAATGCAAAGGAATACCTAAAGTTTGTGGAAGAACGCTTTCGGTCTGCAGAAAAGTCACTTACTGGTACACTAATGGCACAACTCACGACCATGAAGTTTGATAAGTAGCGGAGTATACAAGAGCATACCATTGAGATGACTAATATTGTAGTAAGATTGAAGCCATTAGGTATGGTTGTAGATGACTCCTTTTTGGTTCAGTTTATTCTGAACTCACTGCCTCCTGAATATGGTGCTTTTCAAATTAACTATAACACTATTAAAGAAAAGTGGGATGTTGATAAATTGACTAACAGACTTATTCAAAAGGAAAACAGACTAAAGAACATAGGAAGTCATTCAGTTAACCTCACATTTCAAGGAGCCAGTAAAGCATAAAAGGTAAAAGCAAAAAGTTTTAAGAAAAAGAAAAGGCCTGCTAAAGCACCTCAGGCTGAAAAGAAGGAACAAAATGATGATAGGTGACGGTTATTAAGAAAGAAGGACACTATCAGAAAGATTGCATTAAACATAAGGCATGGTTCGAAAATAAAGGTATATCTAAGACTTTTGTATGTTTCGAATCTAATTGATGCTCCTCATAATACTTAGCAGCTTGATTCTGGAGCTACTAATAATGTATTCAATACGATGCATGGATTCCTTATGATCCAAACCACACGTCAAACTGAGAATTTCCTGCATATGGGAAATCATAACAAGGCTCGAATTGAAGGCATATGGACTTGTTGTTTGGTCTTAGATACTAGTTATTATTTATACCTATTAAAGACTATTTATGTACCTTTAATTTTTATGAACCTTTTTTCTGTTTCAAAGTTGGATGATTGTGGTATTAATTTTAATATTGTATATGATTGTTTCAATTTATATAAGAATTCTAGACTTATTGGTTCTGGTAGTCTTGTTGATGATTTATATAAATTGAAACTTGATGATCAATTTTCTGAATCCTTACTTACTATGCATCAAAATATTGGAATTAATGAAAGTTTAGCTTTTTACGGCATAAACATTTAGGACATATGTCCAAAGAAATATTTTTAATAAAGAATGAGATTCTACAAAATCTAGATTTTACTGATCTTTGTTTATGTGTGGATTGCATTAAAGGAAAGCAAACCAAACATAGCAAGAAAGGAGCCACAAAAAGCACTCAACTTCTTGGAATTATACAAAATGATGGATATAGACCTTTTGATACTTCATCTTTTAGTGGAGAAAATTATTTTATCACCTTTATTGATGATTTTTCACATTATGGATATATCTATTTTCTTAAAGAAAAATCTCAAGCAGTGAATGCTTTAGAAGTATACATTAATAAGGTTGAAAGGCAATTAAACAAAAAAGTGAAAATTGTAAAGTTTGATAGAGGTGGTGAGCATTAAGAAAAATATGATGAAATGGGATAATGTCTAAGTCCATTTGCTAAACTTCCTAAAAGACATGGCATATGTGCACAATACACTATGTCATACATACCTTAACAAAATGGTGTGACAAAAAAGCGTAATAGAACGTTGATGGATATGGTTTGGAGCATGATGAGTAATTCATCATTACCCAAATCCTTATGGATTTTTGCACTAAAAACAACCATGTACTTGCTGAATAGGGATCCTAGTAAGGCAGATCCTAAAATTCCTTTTGAGTTGTGGACAAATAAGAAACCTAATTTTAAGGCACCTATATGTTTGAGGTTGCCCAGCAGAAGCAAGAGTTTATAATCCATATGAAAGAGAATTAGATTCTTAAACTGTTAATGGTTACTTTATTGCTCATCTAGAGAAATCTAAAGGGTGTATATTTTATTGTCCAAACCATAGTTTAAGAATAGTTGAAACTGTTAATGCAAAATTTTTTTACAATGGTGAAGTTAATGGGAGTGAGGAACAACAAACTGTGGACATAAAGGAAGTAAAGAAAAATGTTCCTTTATCTGTAAGTGTTCCTTCAACCATTATTGTTCCAAGTGTTGTTCAAATGGTTAAAGAACGTATTAACAATAATGAACAACATTTGAATGACGAAATATCCCTTGAAGAAACTAACTCACACAGATCTGAAGCAAATGAGTCACATGAAATACCTTTGAGAAGATTTCAAAGAATAAGGAAAGCAACTATTTCAAGTGACTAAGAAGTTTATTTGCAAGAATCAGATCTTGATATTGGAATTAATGAAGATCCAATTTCATTTTCACAAGCTATAGAATGCGTTGAGTCAGAAAAGTAGGTTGATGCCATAAAGTAAGAGTTAAAATCTATGAATGATAAAAAAGTATAGGATATCATTGAATTGATAGAAGGTTTCAAACGAGTTGGGTGTAAATGGGTTTTTAAGACCAAACTTGACTTGAATGGCAATATCAAGCGATATAAGGCTAGACTTGTTGCTAAAGGATATACTCAAAATGATGATATTAATTATAAAGAGACATTTACACTTATCTCAAAGAAAAACTCATTGCGTATTATTATAACACTGGTAGCTCATTTTGATTTAGAGTTACACCAAATGGATGTAAAAACAACCTTTTCTGAATGGAAATCTTGAAGAGGAAGTTTATATGGACCAACTTGAAGAATTTTCAATTGAAGAAAAAAGTCATATGGTGTGTAACTTAAGAAATCAATATATGGACTCAGACAAGCTTCTAGGCAATGATATATTAAGTTTAATAATACATCACCTCTTTCGTTTTCGAAAAAAAGCTTTTTGATCATTGTATATACCAAAATAACAGTGGGAACAAAATTTTATTTTAGTCCTATATGTTGATGATATCTTGCTTACTACTAATGATTTAGGTATGTTGCGTGAGACAAAAGATTCTAAAAGAATTTTGAAATAAAAGATATTGGAGAGGCATCCTATGTAATAGGAATTGAAATATTCCGTGATAGATCATAAGGACTATTAAGATTGTCTCAAAAAGCATATATTGAAAGAATTCTAGAGAGATTTAGTATGCAAAAATGTTCTTCTGGAACTGTTCTGGTTTAAAAAGGAGATAAATTTAGTCTTATGCAATGTCTAAAGAATGATATAGAATGAAAGCAAATGGAATCAATTTCTTACGCTTCTGTTGTGTGAAGTCTAATGTATGCACAAACTTGTACAAGACTGGATATTAGTTTTAAGGTTGGAAAGCTAGGTATGTATCAAAGTAATCATTAGAAAGCTGCAAAGAAAGTTTAAAGATATCTTCAATGAATAAAGAATTACATGCTTATATATAGAAGATCTAATCACTTGGAAGAGATTAGATACCCAGATTCAGATTTTGCTGGATGCATTGATAGTAGAAAGTCAACTTATGGTTATTTGTTCTTTCTTACCGAAGGAGCAATATCATGAAAAAGTGATAAAAAATCTATCATTACCTCATCCATCATAGAAGCAGAATTTGTGGCATATTTTGAAGCCATAATACATGCATTATGGTTGTGGAACTTCATTTCAGGACTTAGGGTTGTCGATAACATTACTAAGCCGCTAAAAATTTATATGATAATTCTAGAAAAGTATTCTTCTCTAAAAATGACAAATATTCAAGAGGTGCCAAACATATGGAGCTAAAGTATTTTTCCGTTAAAAAGGAGGATCAAAAACAAAGAGTGCCTATTGAGTATATTAGAACATATCTGATGATAGCAGATTTGTTAAATGAAGATTTACAACAAAAAACATCTAAAGAACATGTACAAAGAATGGGTCTTGGTTGTCCTTTTGAATGATGTATCTAATGAAGTTGACATTTTGAGCTCATTAATGTGTTTCTGATATACACCATTTATTATTTCTAATTATAATGTGCACACAATTGTATTCTGACATGTCATAACTTGAATTTACTAGAAACATTACTATGGACCAAGTTGAAATTTATGCGTCAATTATAGGTCTAGTATGATAAAACACCAGTATTTGTGGTATATGGAAAGGAGTATGTTATGTAATAAATATACAACCATCATAACCCACATTTAGTGTTTTATCATATTTAGATAAGTATGATATTTTAATTGTAAATTCATCATACTTATGCATAAGTTTCATCTAATTTTATGCCAAGTGGGAGAATGTTGGAAGTTGTTGTAAGGAAATTTTTTCAAATGGCCTAAAAATTAGGGATTGAGGTTAGTAACTTCCTATTTAGATACAACTACTCAAATATGATATTATTAGGGAAATTATTAACATAGAAAGTTCTCATCCGTTAATTAATTACATATTGATACTTGATGAACATATCAGACTAAAAGAAAGGCACACATAAAATTGGTTCTCTTTTTTCCTTAATTTATACGTTTAAGAAAACTTACGCATCCATTAGAAAAGAGTCTGTACACAAAAGAAAGGGAAAAGTGGAGAGACACCAATTTTTCTACATAAAGAAGGTAATTATTATCAAGATCAAGCATCATGTCTTCTTCATTAAATCCAAGTATGTGAAAATTATTGGTTTCAAGATGCTTTATAATATAGACAAGATCAATTTCTCCTTACATGTGGTATCAGAGTCAGGTTTAGAAACCTATAATTTTCCATCACAAATAGGAGAGAGATAGAATTCAGCATTTGTAATAGTATGAAGAAGTATGATCGTATTGTTATGAATTTTATATTAAATGTTTCTTTCACACTATGTGATTCCCCAGATGTACCCATATCTATATTTCTTATGTGTTGTCTTTTTGTCTTATATGCATTTAATACGTGCTGTCTCTTGTCTTATATGCATTTAATATATGCTGTCTTTTCGTCTTATATGCATGTAAATGAAAAAAAGTGATTTATATGCATGATCTAAAGTCGGAATATATAGTTTGTGATCACCAACGTCACCAAGTTAAAATGATTAAAATATCATGCATAAAATAGTCATTTATTTATGACACTCATAAAAGCCAATTAAGAAAATTGATGAATAAATGACATTCATTGATTATTAGAACTTTAGGATTTGCCTAAAGGAAAGTCATTTATTCTATGATTAATGAGCATCATTGAAGAAATTAAATTTCTTAAGTCAAATATATATTGTTTATCCAAAGATGACACATGTGTTTAGTTAAGAATTTTAATTTTTGATAATGAAATATGTGCCCCGTCTTTCTATCTCTTTGTTAACACAACCCATCACTTTATACAAAATCTTTTGTTATATCAAATCTGCTGAACTAAGGACATGGATTATCGACTTCCCATGTTAGCCCTTAGCTTTTATCCTATGTTTTCCTTCTAACTCCTTGTATTATTTTGGCTTTTAATTTTATTTTCTTTTGCTTTGGAAACTTTTCTTATTAGTATCCATATTGTGGTTATTATTATTATTATTATTATTATTATTATTATTATTATTATTATTATTATTATTATTATTATTATTATTATTATTATCGTATTGTAGTATGGTCTGAGTTACATTTATAGAGGCATGCAGTTCAGGAACTTTTCTAAATGTTAGAAGTGTCAAGCGGTCGTCGTCACAAGTAGGTATGTGTTTACTCTTTTTCACGTTATTGTTGTAGGGTAGGATAAGCTACATCTCTTTGACTTTTAAGTGGGAATACATTCATTAGGTACGCTTTTACCTTTTTATTTCTTTAATTTTGTGATACTCCACTTACTAACCTTATGCCTCTACTAGTATAAGACAAGTCCTTTTTTTTAACTTGATACATCAACATTTTCTTTTATTCTATTTTATTATATTTATTTATTTATTTATTTATTTTAATTTTATTTACTTACTTTTTAAGCATATC
>JANZXP010000006.1:3429969-3432143 GCA_027576715.1 Erythroxylum flavicans
TTGTATAATTACATGAATAAACAACTTAGTGATTTGTGACCTATGTGTGTATGCATTGCATGATGATAAACATACATACATGATGGATAAAATGTGGAATTGAATAGGCAAGATTTATGCATAAGAATACATACCCAGAAAGTCAATTGAGCATGCATTGAAACATGATATATATATATATATGTATATATATGCATGATTGTATAATTACATGAATAAACAACTAAGTGATTTGTGACCTATGTGTTATACATTGCATGACGATAGATGCATAAGGTGATCATTAACATCTAAACGTTATCAAAACATCAAGGTAATAACATTTTTGAAGAGTATTGTGAAGCAACTTAGATGCAAAGTCACATATATGTGCTTCTTATAAATTGTATGTTTTATATGAAATGAGTGTACAATTGATTGAAATGAAAGCATAGCATATGAAATTATGCATCTCACCATATTGAAATGCACAATTAGATAAAGGAGTTGTGATCAGAGTGACTGATGTACAGGAAAGATCCTTGAGCTCAGAATTATGAAAATGAGCCTTAGGCTCCGATAGCATGGACTCGGTATCCATAAGGGGTACATGTCAATCATGGAATTGGTACCTACAAGGGGTACGGGATAACAAATTGCGTTGATAGGCACTTGATCATAACAAAGCAAAATGAGAATGAAAACATATGTGCATTTACATTTGCATCCTACATACATACTAAGATTGAATTGAATTGATTTAAAATAGTGAAATACATTTGAAGTCAATGGATAATGTGATGTGATATGCATCACTAACTTATATGATATATTTGTTGAAGTGTATTAAATTGTGATATAACTTGTCTTTGTGATATGAATTGTATGAGTGCATTGATGATGGTTCACTCACAGAGTTTGCAAACTCATAAAAATTGCAACATTGTTTTTTAGGTTTGGGGGAGTTCTAAATACAAAAACGATATAATAGAAGTTTAGTGCTTAAATTTTGACGACAAAAATGACTTAAAGGTCAGATCAGCTGAATCTACGGAATCTAGTTATAGTCTTTTGCATTAGCATCCCATATCATGATACAAATTTTTGTAATAAGATTAAATGCTAAACTGATGTGTAATGTATATGTTTGATGCAGAATTATAATGACATATGTGATCTTTTTTGCACATGAAAGAAATGAGAAGAAATGTTGTATGGACCATTAATTAGTTTCAGTATATGTCCTTCTTAAAATATTTAAGCAAGGAAAGCTGAGCTTTCCTTGACCTATATTTTTCACAGGTGAAATGTCAACATATATGGAAATTTTAGAACAAACTCTGTTAAATGACTGTTTTGAATCCTTATGATATGTTCCATGTCTAAGAGTATAATTTTTTTATTTTCCTAATTTATCATTTTCATAGAGTAGTTTCTCGAATATCCTCTAGTATGTTCGGGAATATGCTCTATTGGAGTGGTATGTTACAAATTTGGTATCAGAGTAATAAGTTTGGCATCCTTAGGGATATATATGAACATTTCAGCATGGCATACATTAAGAGATCCATATAATGATCACTATTATTGTTTGTTATAGGTCAACTGCTATAGGAGACCGTGTTACAGAATCAACTGATCTTAACTCAATAGGGGCTAATAGAGAGTCCCCTATACCCCAGTATGAGAGGGGAGAAAGAAGATACGATAATCTTAGGAAGTAGGGAGTTGTAGACTTCTATGGAAGCACATATCTTGCTAAGGCAGAGGGTTGGCTAGAAAGAACAGAGAGAGTGTTTGATCAGATGGACTGTGAGCCTGATGAGAGGTTCGTCTATGCAGTCTCATTACTTTAAGGTCCAGCCTATCAGTGGTGGAGGACAGTTCCAGATAGTTCTGCTCGACCTTACAGACTGACACGAGAGGATTTCTTGAAGGTCTTTAAAGATAATTACATACCAAAGATCTATTTGGACAAGAAGATGAAGGAATCTCTTAATTTGAAACAGGGAAATCTCATAGTAGTTGAGTATGAAGTACGGTTCAATAAACTATCAGGGTATACTTGTAACATCCCGTCCCCATATTAAGGGTTAGGACCTAAAATTTCAATGCATGTAAGCTTAAAGAGAGAGTAAGGAAATGCATTTTTCTTGCTCATGCATAATGTTAGCATATATGCACATGAATATTGA
>JANZXP010000006.1:3459016-3470918 GCA_027576715.1 Erythroxylum flavicans
CATGCTTGCTAAATTAATGACTAAATTCTAAGAAAATAAATAAAATAAATCAATGAATAAATAGATAAATAAATAAATAAAAGAAAAAATTGGGGTCCAACACGTAATATGTTCACCAGTCGCTGAATTTCATTTGAATTAAGACTCGGTATAATGGGAAGTGTACTGACAAGAGATAGTTCGGGGACAACTGAAGAATCGTAGGCAGTGACAACATTGGTGGAAGCAACAAAGGACGATTGTTTGGTGTTTTGATACACCCCTCGTCCTCGTCCTCGACCACTATGATCTCTCAGGATCCACACAAGTGGATAATTTTTAGTACGATCATAACACCATTCGCAAGAATGGCCAACATTATCACTATAAGAGAATAAGCATTGGCGGAAGCAACAAAGGACGATTGTGTGGTGTTTTGATACACCCGTCATCCTCATCCTCGACCACCATGATCTCTCGGGATCCACCCAGGTGGATAATTTCCAATACGATAATAATACCATTCACAAGAATGGCCAACATTATCACTATAAGAGAATAAGGACGAGGCCGATCATCAGGTTGTTTATAAGAATTTGTCAGGCTACCCTTAGTCAAAGAACTGACCTGAACACGAAACCGACGGTTGGAGTAACGTCATTGCGGGAGGCTATGGAATGATGTTTCTGTTCTTGCACATTCATAAAATATACTCGAGACAAAGGGGACAGTGGATCGGTGTTCACAATCTGTGATTTGATAGTGCCAAACGTTGATGCATTTAGACCCATCAAAAACTGCTATAATTTTAACTCTTCGAATTAGGCCATAAACTTAAGAATGTGTGTGGGTGTGTGAATTGCAATTTCGTCCCAAATAGCCAGCGAGATAGTGTAGTACGACATGACAGTTAAATCTCGCTTCTTAGTGCTTGCAAGTTCAGAACACAACTGATACAATTTGGAACCATTTTTCATAGAAAAACGTAATTTTAGATTATCCCACAAGATTGTAGCATCATTAATACGATTTACACTAACATAAACCGAAGAATCTAGTGAATTTTTAATCCATGTAACAATTGTAGAATTCACAACATCCTTACCTAACAAATCAGGACTATCCTTATTCGGTTTTGTAATCGATCCATCGACGAAACCTATTTTATTTTTCGCCTTAAGACCAGTTATAAAGCTAGCCTCCGAAGAATCATAATTTTCTCCATTTAATACCACTTTTGTGAGTAGCAGATTGGTAGCATCTGAGGGATGCAAATAATAAGGCAAAAATGGATCGGAAACAAGGAAAGTAGACTTAGGCGTATCGTCCTTTGGAACATCAGACATGATGAAACAACTTACGACAACACAACGGTTCAAAGAAAACGACGACAATGCTTAAAGAGACACACGATGCTTAGATATTAGGTCAAGCTCTGATACCATATTAAATTTGTGATTTTGAGAGAAAAATAATGACTTGTATTGCTTGTCAGTTGTTTTATGTATATATATATATATGTAAATACAACTAGGGTGTCAAATATAAACAAGCCTACTTAATTACTTAATACACTGGCCCAATTTCCTAATATACTAAGAGTTGGGCTTGATTGCTTTGTTATTCCATGCGATGGTAAAACGGAATAGGATGAGATCAAAATCCATGGCAAAAGTATGACATGAGATTTTATTCTATAAGACAAGATTAAGTTATTCAGATGAATCAAGTCCTATTATTCTTTCCCCTGTTAGAAGATGTAAAGATTTTTATAAGACCTTAAATTGAAGGTTCCCTTATCAGAAATTTCTAGTCAAATTCTACAATTATACGCCTCATTCAAGTCTAATTGAGGACTCAATCAATCAGTAGGATACACAAAATTGTTGCTTCACCTTAGTATGCAGGTGTGCCTGAGGATAAACAGACCAAGAATAGACAAACATGGTTGAGACAGAAAGTAATGTCAATAAGTTAGTTGTGGAAGAAAGGGAATAGCCATTCTGTCCTGGTATTTAATTATTATTGAATGTAGTGCGTGTTCTTATCGTCTTTCTTAGAAACATTCAATCTATGCATGTTTTACCTGCACTATGACCTCTTATTCCAACCGGTCAAAGGGCCATACGTGAATTTAATATCCGCTGTCAAATGTCTCTCTCTATAGAGGCTCTAATTCTTTTACTACGAGGACTTAAATGGACATCCATGTGCAGTATGGTTCCACCTTGACGGCCGATGGTATTGGAACACCTTCATAAGCAGTTTGCAATAGACGTGTCATTCCTAAGGCCATGTCCTATATCAAGCTATGTGAGTGGCGAAAGTTCAAAGGTTTTCAATCCCCAGACACTGTAGATACTTGTAACTCGGTCAAAACTTGTCATCAATTCAAAACCCACCAGCCTTTCTTCTCCAAAACCAAAGATATCCGAGCCAAATTTGACTTGCAGGTGCTGATATTGCATGCTTAGGCAGGGGAACTAGAAAGTTAACGTTACGTGGTCCCGTTGCCTTTTGATCTTCTGCCTCATAACTAAACGTTTAGAGATCATAAAGAAGCTTTCACAAAACCATGATACAATTGAACGATTTGGATCAAGTTACACATCAATCCACCCTTCATCGTATATTTAGTTGTGATGATTAAGGTGTGAAAAAGTTCACGAACTTCAAAGTTAACATGTTCAATAAGTTTGAATAAAGAACATCAATTAAGTATCAAACTTTTTCGATCGAAGAAGCATAGACCAGAAAGTTGGCCCAAAACTTATCCAACGCCACGAACAAACACCTGGTGTGTCCGTTGAGTTACGTTGTGCCAGGATCTAGTAGACACGCGGTTATTTCCTACCACCTGTGATCTCAAAGAAGTGTTCACATAGGGAAAAATCAAAACTTGTGGCTTGGTGTCTGGTCCCCACTGGACCTCCTCAACATCCCAGATTCTAACGTGTCATGAACGGCCTACCTCTCTTGACATTTCCAAATTCAAAGCTTTCTTGAATGTGCGGGAGATCAGGAACCTGGTTAGTTTCATCCCAAATTTCTTATCTTTGTTTATTAACGTTTCCATTCCATATCTGTTTCAGCTTTTGTTGGTTATATAAGTCATATGATTGAAGACTAAGTGTCTTTTAAATGACTGTAGCCGTAGCACATTCGAATAATTAAAATAGAATATGCCTTTATTGCACCAACTGCTCTTCTTTCTCATTGCTTCTACAGGTTTCTCATTTGGGTTGTCCGTATAATGTGTTCTTGTGGTTTGCGGATAGTTATTGATCTGTAATTGATGCCTTCGTCTTCTCTGTGTCTTAATTTGAGCTGTTGAGTTGAAAAGGTTATGAATTTTGTTCCATAAACATCACTTTTGGTTCTTTGGGTGCAAAAGAAGGGACCTTTGCTTTTCTTGTGTTCTCTGTGCTATAAAAAAAATTATATTTAGAGTTGTTATTTAAAGTTGGGCTTTGATAGAGAAGTTGCGTGGAGACACCGGAAGGCTCCCAAGTAACTGGAGTCACAGGTTTGAGGTTCTCGAGTTATAGAACCTCAAATTTTTGTGGGGTTCATCGCTCGTGGTCTTTTGAATTATGACCGAATTTTGATATTTATGATCTGGCGAGCTAAGTGATATAAGGTTATAAGATGTATGCTATGGGGAGGCTAGGTAGCTATATTTCTGGTGGTTTGTATACTGTCTCTGGCCCTTTTCATGTTTTTGGTGGAGCTGTGGACATCATCGTGGTTGAACAACCAGATGGAAGCTTCAAATCTTCTCCTTGGTATGTCCGGTTTGGTAAATTTCAGGGAGTTTTGAAGGCCAAAGAAACTATAGTTAACATTAGTGTCAATGGAGTTGATGCAAATTTCCACATGCATCTTGATCAAAGAGGACAAGCCTACTTTCTCAAAGAGTTAGAAGGAGAAGAAGATTCTATGGTGTCTCCTTCATCTTCTAGTGATGAGATGGATGGTCAATTTGAGAAAAACATGATTGTGAAGTCTAAAAGTTGCGATTTTGATGCTAATCAGCCAGACTCAGCTGGCCAGATTGATGAAACTAGTGGGAAAATTGTGGCTAGAACAAATACTCCTCAGTCAAGGATGCTAGGGCTTGCTTTTAGACGGAGGTCTTCAAAGGTTGGTAGTTATCAAGTGGTAGATGATAGTTCTCCCATGGCTCGAATAGGTTCGTTGGAGCGTGCTGAAATTGCAGCCAACCTCTTGGAGGTGAATTGGTCTACTAATCTTGCCATTTCTAAGCCCAGGAAAGGTGACACTTTGCTGTTTTCTAGTTCTCATACCTCGCATGGCAAGGGGGATGAAAAAATGCTCAACGGTGGGGAACAAATCGGCCATGTAGAACTTTCTATAGAAGACACCCTTGAAACTAATGTGAACCATTGCAAATTGGCTGATCAAAATATATCCTGTGAAGTGGTAGGCGACAAACCATGGTCCAGTTTTGAGAGTCTGGAATACACTGTTGAAAAAACTACTTTGCAATCATGGACTGCAAGTACCATGGAACACATTGTTCAGACTTCCTCGCCATTATCTCCAAGTGTTTTGGAAGAAAAGTATGAAACATCTCATATTTCAAGAAATATTGATGATCATACAGCAGAAAATGTTGATGGTGGTGGTGGCCTTATGAGCGCTCTCTCTGATGTGATTACACCTGAGGCGCAAATCTCATATGGCATTCAAGCATGCCTTAGTCACAGGTCTGTTGAAGGTCCACCTTATGATGAAAGAATCATTGGCTTGCCAAGATTTTCCAAAGCTGAGGAGGAAATTGAATCTAACAGGTCGCAAACCTTTGTGCATTGTGAAACATCAGATAGCTCAATAATGAGTCTGGATGGTTCAAGCATACAAATTCGTCAAACTGTCGCTATTGCTAGTGAAGGACCAACAGAACTACTCTTTAATCCTGAAACGTTGAGGGAAACAGCTAGGGAACTCTTACCTGAGGTAAAACTTCCTCAATGCCTTTCAATTAATTGTTAGCAATTTAAGGTTCAAATATGGGAACTTACATCTAGAACATCTCTTGTCCCAATTGAGAGTTCTTAGGAAGGCAACATGGATATTAATATTCAGTTTGAGTTTGTCTTGGCAAATTCTACATGACAGTAAGTCCTTATCTCTTAAAATATCAGGGAAAGGGGATAAAGCTAGTTAAGCAGTTCGACAAATCTTGTTGAGTATGTTGTGTGCGGTGGCTGCAATTCTTCTGTTCTCTTATTTTGTCTTTCATTAGAACTGCACCCTAGTTAACTTTATTACAGAAAAAAGTTACATAATTTTGACATCTACCCCCAAACTTGTTGGCTGATATAGTTGTGGTCCATTATGCAAGCTTAACCTGCGCCTGCTGGCATTCTGATTTGCCAATCAATCAGTGGGTCCAAACCTAGTTCACATGACATTGTTGTTTGTTGAGTTGAGTTCCAAAACTGTGGCCATTTCCATAGTTCCTCTTTTCCTTGCACCTTGACATCAAATTAATTTATTCCTTCAATTGATATTCACTTTAATTCCTCAAATATTTGACACTATGGTATTGAATGTTTTCCATCAGCAAGCAGAGACTATTGAATTGGATATGGAACAAGTTGATGCTTTTGATCACTGTTCTCAAAGAACAAGCTCATGCTCTTCTTGTGCACTGAAACCTGACGTTGCACTAACAATCACTCAGATTATCAGTGTCAATCATGACTCGCTTAATGAAGTTGATTCGAGGAATATCTGCACCGTAGACAGCTTTTCCAATCCATCTGGTGATCTGCATAAGGAGATTATTGGTGATTCAGACTCTGTCCCGACGCAAGATGTATGTACTCTATCACTCCAAGGTTCAGTGGAAGAACAATTCCTTTTTAGTGATCTTGATGAACTTGAAGTCGTGGAGATGCATTGTCAACCTAATTTACCAGACAATTCTACTCCTTTTTGTCTGGAAGGCTATGAAGAAATAAAAGGATCAGGGAGGATAAACGATGAGGCCTGTTCATTGACAGAAAATCAATCAGATGGTCTGGAAAGCTTGATAGAAAGTTCATATGCAGCATCAAGTCCCGTTGCTATTCCTGAAGTTCATGACTTTACCATTACAGAAGTTGGCTGGCCAGCAAAATCATTACCTAATTTGTGGTCTCCTACTCAAGTGCTGGATAAGGATTATCTGGTTTGTCCTCTAAGTCATTCACTAGACTCTAATTCCAAGTCATTGGAGTGGACAGGTCATGGCACAAATGAGGCAAATATGAATTCAGATTCAGAAAAAGAAAACCAATCACCACTTGAGCATTCTAACAAAGATGGTATTCACATCTTAGGAGGTCTTGAAAATGGTGTCCACACTCCTGTTGGTAAGAGAACTTTGATACGTTTTTTTGCTCTTTCCTTCTCTCTCTCTCTTTTCTTTTAAGTAGTCAATAGATTTGATGTCCTTTTGAGCACTAGTATGGGGTCATTTTTGGTTTAGTTTTAATTTCATTGTTAATGGAGCCGTTGGTTCTCATGGTTAGTACCAATAACAATTTTTACTTGTAACAAACGTAGAATTAAAATATTATAGGAATTTATTTTCCCTTTCACGGAGAAATGATAGTATTTCTAAAGATTTATTGACTATATTTAATGAGCATTAAGGCATTTAATACTTCTTCCTAGCAACAAATGTAGATTTTCTGGCCACTCTTCTTTACGCGTAGATGTCTGTTTCTGAAGACATCGTACCTCTCTCAAGCATTAGATGCTGAGATGCCATACACAATAAATTAACTTCTCAAGTTCCGAAATTATAGAGAACTACAGGGTTGTTCTCAGCATCCATGGCTATTACTTGCCATTGGATAGGCTGCTGATTTTGTTCTATGAATTTTGGCAAGTAGCAAATAAAACAAATTTGAAACAAAAAGGACGGCGTATGTCATGTTGATCAAGATTAGGATTATTTTGCAGTGGATCCATCAAAACCGATTGTTGCTTCCAATGTAAGTTGGAAACTTTGGCCCTTCTCTCTCAAGAAGTCAAGATCCAGGAAGATCATGCAGCCAGCTGTGGGTGATTCCCAAAGTTCTACTTCTGAGAAAGCATCAGAGAGCAACATTAACTTGGAGAGATATACTAATATGCCTAATTCCAACCGCAAAAGAATGATGATGAAAGCAAAAACTCCAACATCTGAACAGCTGGCATCCTTGAATCTGCAATGGGGGAGTAATTCAGTTACCTTCACATTCTCAACTTCAATGTGGGGGCAGCAGAAGGTTATTCTTTCTTGCATTTAGGACCTACTCCCATTAATTTATTTTTAAGTTTTTACTGCTTCTGCTTCTGCTTATGATTCTATTCTCCTTGCAAATTTGTTTTGTATTTTCCTTTTTGGTGAAACTCAGTCATATTATGCTTAACAGGTTCAGGCTAGGATATATTTATGGAAATGGAACACTCGAATAGTGATCTCGGATGTTGATGGTACAATTACAAAGTAAGAGCTAGTGTATTTCTCTATTCCTAGAGACTTTGTTTGTCTTTTGAGTTCCATCGGATTAACATGAATATTGATATTTTTATGGTTCAATTTTTCTTCTCACATATTTATCGTTTTGAGATTAGTCATGCACACCAATACTCCAACCTGAATAAACCTATGCACGCCGCCAATAAGTACTTATCGTTTGTTCTTGAATTGAAAGGTTAATCACATATGTCTAATCAAAACTTGAGGTGAAACCCAGATCATCTGGTTGCTGAGATAGGGAATTCTTCATTCCTTTCTACTGTATTCATCATCACATGAAATAATTAAGTGGTTGCAACGTCACAGGAATGGACCTTAATTTTTTAATCTTTAGGATGGATGAAAGTAAAATTCAGAAAAAAAGAAAGTGGAAATTCAAAACATTAACAGAGAAAGAGATTACTATTTGAAGCGGACTTATGGTTTATTATGAATGATCTTTATCAACCAATGTACCAGTAGAAGTGTTCAAATTTTAGATTAAAAAAAGGCTAGTTTACTGATAGCAAAAAATGAAGGAAATAGTTGATCTAGATTTCTAACTGCCCATCCTCTGTGTTTTACATACATGTATGGTCGGTTCCTAGACTTCCACTTAGCTATCTCATTTTTCTGTCAGTCTGAATTTGTTGCCCTTAATTACTTCTCTAATATGAATTTGTCCAACGCATTAAGATTAAGTAATGTTTTCTCTTAAATTTCGTAGATATCAGAACTATGAATTTCTCAGCACTTCTCATTTTGTTTATCGATGAATTTTTCTATATTTTCATCAAGTTTTTATTTTGTTAAAAAGCTGGAGTTCCTGTGAGACATACTGAACCTCCTGCATTGCATTCTTGTTACAGATCTGATGTTCTAGGTCAATTCATGCCTTTGGTTGGTCTAGATTGGTCACAAACAGGTGTTGCACATTTATTTTCAGCTATAAAGGTTTGAGACATTCCATCTTATGTCTTTGGAGTGTGTCTGGCATCTTGATTTTTAATTGGTAAATTGTTTATGTCACTTGGTATCTGTGTTTTAGGTGTCCTTGCAGAATTTTAATTTAATTCTCCTAAGTAGGGAGCTGAATGGCATGAATCTAAGGCTCTCATACAGTCATTGACTTGTTAGGATAATATTTTATCTCATGTAAAACCAAAATGATTTTTATAAAATGCAGGAAAATGGCTATGAATTGCTTTTTCTAAGTGCACGTGCAATTTCTCAAGCGTATCATACAAGACAGTTCCTTGTCAACCTTAAGCAGGTGAATTCAACTTGAGTTTGCAATGTGAAGTTGGAATCTTGGATGCAAAGACTATGAATTGTTTTCTCAGTTAATAATGATTTCGGATTTACAGGATGGAAAGGCTTTACCAGACGGTCCTATTGTTATATCTCCTGATGGACTTTTTCCTTCTCTATTTCGTGAAGGTAACACACACATCAAGCGCTGATCTACAAATTAGTGAGGCAATATCTTTCAACTAATGTAATAATCTTGACAAAAGAAATGCTTCCTTGAGAAATTTTGTTAACGTCAAATTTTCTGGGAGGATTCTTTTTCTCAATATCTGTTCAACTAATCAATTTTTATTCTTCAACAGTTATTAGAAGAGCTCCTCACGAATTCAAGATTTCATGCTTAGAGGTCAGTTTTCTATATTGAGGTTGATCTTGACCTATTAATATATTGTGTTCACTAATTTAATGCGTACAATGTTTTATAATCATTGTCACACCAATATTTTTTATTAGAACACTGTAAACTCTTTGCAACTTTGGATTAAAGAGCATAACAGTGATTGTGATGACTCTTGTGCTTTTGAAAAATCCTCCCTTATTTTCTTGTGAGCAAATTCAAAGTGAGAAGAGTATAGACTTTCAGTAGTAGACTATTACAACGAACCATGCAACTGTAGTTACACAATTCAAGTGATTCATTTTTAATAATCATAACATTACAAATTTAGTTTTAATTTCTTGCTAAAAGTTACAACTACAAAGTGCATTTATTTACCTTGTTACCCTACTCCTGAAATGCTTGGGTTTGTCAAAGAGCTTTTGTACTTTGTTTCCTTACAGCATTTAGCAGTAAGTTTGTCAGGAAGCTAAATTAAATCCCGGACAGGTCTAACCTAAATGAAGCATAATTTACAAGTCCTGAAAGATTGTTCCTCTCATATTCTTGAAGTGGCAAGGCTTGATGCTTCTCATTCTTTCAATTACAGGACATCAAAGCGTTATTCCCTTCTGATTGCAACCCTTTTTACGCTGGTTTTGGGAATAGAGACACAGATGAGATTAGCTACCTCAAGGTTGGGATCCCAAGGGGAAAAATCTTCATCATTAATCCAAAGGTACTCTTTAACACCTCCATGCATGAAAGAAGTAACACGAAGTTTGTAATTTACTACGGTATTGAAATGTCCTAGTGGCTTTTATTTGCAGGGTGAGGTGGCAGTACAGCGCCGTGTTGACAAAAAATCATATACTTCCCTTCATACTCTTGTGCATGACATGTTTCCACCTGCAACATCATCTGAGCAGGTTTTGTTTTATGCTTGTACTAATAATGGAACTATGCTGCATACCATGCCTAGAAATGAATATTTGATTTTGTATCAGTGAGGCTTATTTCTCCTTTTCTTTTTCCTGTGAAAGTTTTTACTTGAGTAAAGTTCCAATGGGTTGGGGTACATTTTGCCATATTTCTCTTAAACTCGGTAATCGATACTCTTATCTGTTTTTACCCCGGCATTGTTTAGTTGGGTGACATTTTGCGTATGTCATTTAAACAATAAATTTTTACAATTCCAAACCTTGTCTGCATAAGTTATTCCTCAATTTCCTGAGACAGTTAAGTCTCCACGGTCTCTAATCTTTTGGTTTTCCTTTATCCCACTTGCAGCAGGAGGCTTTTAATTCGTGGAACTTCTGGAAATTGCCACCTCATCTCATTGATTTTTGAACTCGTCCACTCTCCAGTGACACTTCTGCTTAACCCTCTGAATGTGGGGACAAAGGTGTCTCGTTGTGCACACCCTGGAACAATACAGGTAATGGTTCAGGAGCTTTGGAGAATTTGGACCTTCATAAACTTAAAAGAGTATTGTTACAGAATTGGGTTGAAAAGTTTACATGGAACTGAATAGTGTAAGTTGTAATTTAATCAAGATGGAAAAGCTCTCTGGATGGCTTCCAGAGCTTGAGTTGGGATTGAATTGCCTGTGTTGTGGATCTCAAACAGTTTGATTGAAAAGGAGACTCTAGCTTAATGAACTTTTCCAAGTCTAGGAGATACTGTCTCTTTCCTTTCATCTAGGCAACAAGTACCGTTTCTTTATGGTGTAATTCTACTGCCATATTGCAGGTTCCTTATTCTCGAGGACGATAGGTGCTTCAGTCTTGGAGTGACTGAAATTTTTTGGTGGTCTAAGAGACGTTTACATTAAATCCCATTATACACGCCCACGCCCTGCTTCCAGTAGAGATCAATGTATGTTAAGCATTGCTGGAGAGAGCAGGCTCTGTGAATAACAATTTTTTGATGCAACAATTTATATATGTACTGGGAGAGATGTGTTGAGCCTGAAAAAAATATGGCTATATATAGTAAATAACTTAATTCTAGAAATTTTAACTAAGGTAAAATGCTAATTAGTAACTATACATTTATCTTTAATCGTAATTGTCTTTAATTAAATATGCAATAAATATTTACTTTATAATACTCTTTATCCAGTTGGAACATAAAGATAGTAAATGTCGAACTTAAGAAACAGAAACTATTATTAGTGTAAAGTGAGAGCCTTGATGAAAATACTTGCCATTTGAAATTGTAGTCGTAAATGGTTTGTGACAATATTCTTAGCTTAGAGTTGTTTCATCATATAATAGTAGTTAAATTTTGACGTGTTTAGTTAGTTCATGAAATACCAGTCATTGCGAGTAGCAAATTGATCATCACAATATAACTTAATTAGTCCGTGATGAACCACCACCATCAAGGATTAGTAATAAGGACTTTAATCAAATCAACTCACTAGTAGCTGCCATCATTGCATGTTATTCCGTCTCTGCTAAGAATCGGGAGATACTGTGCTTTACTTCATTTTCTAGGGTATAGGTGATTGTCCAAGCATAACAAGGTATCTCATTATCGATCATTGTGCAATTAGACAGCTTACCTAATCAGAATCGCAATAGGCATATAGCCTCAAGATGAAAGCATTAATTTACTTAACTCTTTTAAGTCTTAAGCATGTAGCTCAATCATAGTCCGTTAGTATCATGTCGTTTACATATACTAACAATCTCGTGAAGACTTTACTATATGTGAACAATGAGAAATTAGCAGGAGACTGAATAAAGCTTTACCTTTTTAGGGTTGTTATT
>JANZXP010000006.1:3500687-3521737 GCA_027576715.1 Erythroxylum flavicans
TCGTATCTAGGTTATTGGTTGATAAGAATGTGTAGAATACATGTTTCTATTCATTTACACTTACGAGAAAACATCCCCCAATTAATGTTTATTGACTAATTGAATTTTATATCAAGGATCCATTTTAGTGTGATAACATCGGTGACCCGAAACCAAGGTTTGTTCACTGAATTTTTAGATTTGATATTTTGTTATTTTTAATTTCTGCCATTTTAATTTCATTTAAATTACGTTAATTTAATTTCAGCCATTTTAATTTCTTAAATTACGTGAACCAACCCCCCCTCCCATTTGTTTTAGTTTTAAACTCGTAGAACCTTTGTCATTAAAAATTCCTCATAGGAACGATCCCTACTTTCCGCTACTACATTAATTTGTATTGCGGGAAGTTGGTTTCTTTTAAAATTTGGTTGCAGGCAACAGCAGTACCACCTACATTTTAAATTGTAAATTACATTATATTGTGTTATTTTACAGTAGTAACTTGTTACAATATCTATGGACGTTGTGTAAGGCGGTACCGGCATACATGGTATCGCCATTCTAGATTTAAGTATTTTATTAAAAAAAACAAGTTATTGAAACAACTTGCATGCAAGTTGTGGCAAAGGTGGTGGAGGGTCTATATAAAGACCCTCTTCCCTCTTTCATTTGTGTGTGACTTAATACATGTATATGTGGTAAAGTAGAAAGACTTATGTGTTTAAAGTTTTGTGTGAGAGTGATTTTGGGTATTTTTTAGAAAAAATTTTTCCTAAAAGGGTGAGTGACAAAATAGTGAGGATATTATTCTAGGGATAGTAAATTCGAGAGACACCTTGTATGTGAGTGCCATTATTTTGTTTTATCATTTTTACTCTCTGTACCTATTATTTTCATTAGTGAAAGTTTTATTCGGAGTCTGGCCTGTGGACATAGCCCAAATTAGAGGGTGAACCACGTTAAATTTCTTCTTGTCATTTTCTTGCTTATTTTACCTCTAAGATTTAATTCATAATTTTTCCTAACAATTGGTATCAAAGCGAGGTTTGGTTCAGTGTTAAAGCATTTCTCATTAAAGATGGAGGCAAAATAAGCAAGATGATTAGCCTAAATGGCTCCAACTATCACATATGAAAGAACAAAATGAAAGATCTTCTGTGCGGCACAAAAATGCATTTATCGTTGTTTACCACAACAAAATCCAAAAATAAATCAAACGAGAAATGGGTGTTTTAGCATGAGCAGGTATTTAGTTTTATTCGGCAATTTGTTGAAGATAATGTGTATAATCATATCTGCAACGAGACTCACACACGAATGTTGTGGGAGAAACTCAAGGAGTTGTATGCCTAAAAAATTAGTGACAATAAATTATTTTACTTGACAAAATTAGTACAGATAAAATATCAAGAAGGTACCTCTATGGCAGATCACTTGAATAAATTTCAGGGGATTATGGATCAATGATTAGGAATAGACATAAAGTTTGATGTTGAAGTGCTTGCCTTTTTCATGCTTACCTCCTTGCCAGAGTCTTGGGAGACTTTGAAGATTTCAATCACCAATTCTCCAATTGACGATGTTGTTAACATGGAATATGTAAAAAGTGGAATTATGAATGAACAGATGAAACGGAGATCACAGAGTTCGACCTCTTCAACACAGTCAGAAGTTCTAGGGGGAAGAGCAAATCTAGATGTCCAAATTTTAGAGATAAGAGCAGAGAAAGATCAAATAAATATGCAAAAGTTGAGTGCCATCATTGTAAAAAGAAGGTCACATTAAAAGGTTCCGTCAGAAGTTCAAAGAAGAAAAGAACAGAGGTAAAGAAGTCAAGAAAGATGATAGCAGTGATCATGAACACGCATGGATGACTACCGCTATTGATGACTTTCACATCATCTCATATGGTAATGAAGTGAATAGTGCATCCTATGAGTTTAACTAGATAGGTGATAGTGGTGCCACTATTCATGCCACATCATATAAAGAACTCTTCTCATGATATAGACAAGGAGATTTTGGTGTCGTTAAAATAGAAAATAACAGTTTAGCTAAAATTATAGGAATATATGATATTTACTTGGAGATAGACAATGGCATGAGATTGCCTCTGCAAGATGTCAGATATGTTCCTGATCTTCACCTAAATCTGATCTTGGTTGGCATATTTGATGATGAAGGTTTTTGCAGTACTTTCAAAGATGGCAAATGGAAACTTACTAAAGACTTAGTAATCGCCAAAGGTAAGAAGTGATCAAAGTTATATGTGATGTAGGCAAATGTCTTCAATGATGTGAATCCAATGGAGAAAGATGATTCAATTGAATTGAGCCATAAAAGACTCAATCATATGAGTGAGAATGGGATGACTCAGTTGGTGAAAAAGAATTCATTATTTGGAGTTGACCAAGTACATTTAAAGAAGTGTGATGATTGTTTTGCAGGAAAACAAAATATAGTTGCTTTCAAAAGTTCCCCTCCTTCTATAATGAAGAATGTGTTGGAATTAGTACACTTAGATCTATGTGGGCCAATGTCAAATTAACTAGGTGGTGCTTAATACTTTATGACTTTCATTGATGACTATTCTAAGAAGCCGTGGGGATACACCTTGAAGACTAAAGATAAAGTGCTAGATGTTTTCAAGCAATTTCATGCCTCAGCTGAAAGCCAAACTAGGAAGAAGTTGAAATGCATTCGAACAGACAAAGGTGGAGAGTACATTAGACCATTTGACATCTATTGCAAAGAGCAATGTATTTGACATCAAACTACTCCTCCTAAGACACCGCAATTGAATGGTTTAATTGAGAGGATGAATAGGAATTTAATGGAGAGAGTTAGATGCTTACTCCCACATGCAAAGTTGCTTAAGACATTTTGGGATGAGGCTCTATTCACAGCAGTTCATGTATTAAATCGCTCACCATGCATCCCTTTCCAGTCTGATGTTTCGGAGAAAGTATGGTCAGGAAAGGATGTTTCCTATGATCATCTAAAGATATTTGGTTGCAAAGCTTATGTCCATATCCCTAAAGATGAGAGATCCAAGCTTGACATCATGACTCGCCAGTGTAAAGTGGGTGAGAATAAAACTTTTGAGCTGGTGAAGTTTCCAAAATGCGAGAAAGCTTTGAAAAATAAGTGGGTGTTTAAGATTAAGTATGATGAACACAATCCTTATCCAAGATTTAAAGCTAGATTTGGTTGTTAAAGGATTTAACCAAAGAAAAGGTATTGATTATGACGAGATATTTTCACAGTTACGAAAATGACATCCATCCATACAATACTCGGTTTAGTAGCAAGTCTAGACTTAAAAATTAAGCAATTGGATATTAAGATAACTTTTCTTCATGGAGATTTGGAGGAAGACATATATATGGAGCAACCAGAGTGTTTCAAGGAAAAAGGGAATGAGGACTATGTGTGTAGATTGATGAAAAACCTTTATGGTTTAAAACAAGCACCGAGACAATGGTATAAAAAGTATGAAATAGTTATAGGGGAGCAAGGCTATAAGAAGACTATTTCAGATCACCGTGTTTTTTGTACAGAAATTCTTTGGTGATGATTTTATTATCCTTTTACTTTATGTTGATGATATGTTAATTTTTGGCTAAAATATCAACATGATTAACAATTTGAAGAAGCAGTTAAGCAAGTCTTTTTGATATGAAAGACTTGGGGCCAGTAAAAAAGATTTTTGGTATGTCGATTATAAAAGATAGGGGTGCCAAGAAATTATGGTTATCACAAGAGAAGTACATTGAGAAAGTACTTCAAAGGTTCAACACGAATAAAGCTAAAGCGGTTAGTTGTCTTTTTGTTAATCACTTTAGGTTGAGTACTAAGCAATGCCCTTCAATGGATGAAGAGAAGGAAGAGATGATGAAAGTTCCCTATGCTTCTGTAGTTGGAAGTTTGATGTACGCCGTGGTATATACATAGCCAGATATTACGCACGCAGTTGGAGTAGTGAGTGGGTTCCTTTCAAATCTTGGTAAGGAATATTGGGATGTTGTGAAGTGAATTGTTAGATATCTATATGGTACTTCCAAAATATGCTTATGTTTTGGAACTACCAAGCTTGTGTTAATTGGTTGCACAGATGCAGACATGGCCAGCGATGTTGACTCGAGAAAGTCTATTTCAGGTTACCTAATTATCTTCACAAGGGGAGCTGTGTCATGACAATCAAAATTGCAGAAATTTGTTGTTGTATCCACCACTGAAGCAGAATGTATTGCTGTAATTGAAACATGGAAGGAGCTAAAGCGGATGAAGAAGTTCTTAGAAGAACTTGGTTTTCAGCAGGATAGATATCAACTATTTTGTGACTGTCAGAGTGCTATTTACCTTGGGAAAAATTCCTTATTCCATTCAAGATCAAAGTATATTGATGTGAGATATCACTAGATAAGAGAGGTGTTAGAGAAGAAGTTATTACAGCTTGAGAAGATTCATATAAATGAGAATGGATCAGATATGATGACAAAAGTTCTACCCAAGGGAAAGTTTGAGTTCTGTCAATCATCTGCAGGAATGATAGTAAATACCATATACTTAGTAGGGGGAGAATTGTAAGGTAGTACCGACATATGTGGTACTGCCATTCTATATTTAGGTATTTTATTAGAAAAAGCAAATTGCTAAGAACAACTTGCATGTAACTTATCCACAAGTTGCATGCAAGCTGTGACGGTGGACAACTTGCATATTGCAAGTTGTGGCAAAGGCGGTAGAGAGTCTATATAAAGACCCTCCCTCCCTCTTTCATATGTGTGTGTTTTAATACATGTATATGTGGTGAGGTAGAGAAACTTGTATGCTTAAAGTTTTGTGCGAGAGAGTGATTTTAGGTATTTTTAGGAAACATTTTTTTCTAAAAGGGTGAGTGACAAAATAGTAAGGATGTTATCCTAAGGATAGTAAATTTGGGAAACACCTTATGTGTGAGTGCCGTTACTTTGTTATATCATGTACCTGTTATTTTCATTAGTGGAAGTTTTATTCGAAATTTGGCCCATGGATATAGCTCAAATTAGAGGGTGAACCATGTTAAATTTCTGCATGTCACTTTCTTGCTTATTTTACCTGTGAGATTTAATTTGTAATTTTTCCCAACACATTGATAAGTTGAGTTTCGCTATGACAAATTATAATAATAAATAAACTACAATTTCAATATTACAATGACAACTGTAGCTGCAATATGTAATTTAAAACTCGATAATGACATTCAAATTCCATTATATTTTTTCTTTAAAAGAAACTAAGATTTTAAAAAAGAAAAAGTCATGAATTTGGGGTTTGGTTATGTAAGAACTCTCTTGGAAAAATGATCTTATAAAGGTTGGTCTAATTGTTGGTTTCGTTAATTCAGCAACAAAGTTGAAGTGTGTTGTTTAATTGTTAGGGGCACACTTAAAATTCATCGACATGATGTTGCAATAAAAAGGATTAGACATCAGATAAACTCAAGTTTATAATTTCTAAATTGATTATTATGCCAAAATTAACAATAGCATAGTTATAAAGAGGAATAAAAAAAGACTCAAACTCTTCTAACATCTCTCTCTTGAAAATAAACCTACAAAGCTTGATGTGATATATCAAAATCTGTCAATTTGTTGGATTTGCCTCAAATACCAAATTTATTGGTTTGTCTTATAACTAATAAGGTGGTTGTAATTTTTAATGATATAGTTATTTAAAGGTATTCTTTATTTTACTCGTATTTGTTTAATTAAATAATTTAAAAATAAAGCCTATGAGATAAATATATATTGCAAATAAAATTATGATATTGATATTGCATTTACATATTATTCATAAATTGTTCTTAATCATTGTTCTATTAAGATAGACATTAATAAAGTGTAAAAGAACTAACATATATTATATTTTTTCCTTAAAAAGGAAGTAGTCAATTTTATAAACTAAAGTATAGAGATACTTAAATAAATATGTGAATACTTAATAGAGAACAAATTCACTAACCTATCTTGGTATAAGAATTCTATTGGGAACATCATTTCTATCTCTATGAAAATTCTCATTACGATGATTGTATAACTAATCCTTAGACTTAACATATGCAAAGTATTTTATATAGATATTATTATATTTCAATATTAATTATGATTTATCCTAGTCAAGAGTAGCTCAAACGGTAGTTATTTGATATATTATAAACTATATGGAAGTATTTGAATGATTAATATATGATTTGTCACCCTAAATTGATTAGGGAGAATTTTTTGTTGTTTTTAATTAGTACTAATTCGAGAAATCCTTGGCCAAGGTAGAAAGAGATTTTGAACATAGTTTTCAAATGTTTTTATTGGAATCAATTATTAATAGTAGGGAATTAATATGATTGGATTTAAAAAAAGTAGATATTAATTTTATGCTCTATAACTATTCGAAATATTATGTGATGAAAAGATTGAATTATACAAAAAATTTCATGTATGAAAAGATTAGTCAAAATTACTTTGACATTTCTAATATTAGGTAATTATGATGTGTAGTTAGACCTAATTTTGATATGTGAATATAAATTATTTAATTAGAGAATTAAGCTAAATTAAAGAAGTTTACTTTATCTAATATTGATTATGAGTTAAGGTCATAATTTATATCTATTATGAGAATATTTAGGAACTTAACGAGTCACACACAAAGAACAGTTGATAAGAGAAAATATAATTTAATCAAGTTGAACATGATTATAAAGTTTGAGAAACTTTAAGATAAAATATGAGATATTTAATAAATAAGATATTGGATCTTATTTGGATTCAATTGGTATTTATTTAGAATTAATTATAATTCTCGTTAAAGTTTCATTGAAATTAGAATTTTATTTTGATTAAATTACTAAAAGTTTCAAACTCTATTATAAATAGACTGAAGCTCTATAAGAGTTAATACTTCTTATATAATAATCTCTATACCACTTATAGAGGTTTTTTCAACATATTTGTATAGAAATAGTTTGAGAACAGACACGAGTGTGAATATGGTGGTTGCTATAACTCAATTCTAAAAATATTTCAAGAAAAGCAAAAAAGTTAATATTTATGTTTATACTAATTATGTTTATGTATTAATCATGTTATAGAATTTAAGATATTTGGCCTTTTAAAATTCAAACAATTTTTTTATTCTACTGAGCATGGGATTAAATGTCACTCCGATTTCTTAACAGCTAAACTAATATATAACAATGCTCCGAATAACTAAAACTATGAGAAATAAAATTAAACGACATGCTTCAAAAAGGTTTAAAATATATGGTGAACTTTATGTTGTTACTTTTTTTTTTCCAAGGGAGATTGAGAAAAGGAAAATAAATTTGAATGATCTAATACACAAGTTCTTGTAAGAAAATTTTTTATCACCACCAATTTTCTTTTATTCATCTAAATTACAGTTTGATCAATATAATTAATTATATTGTAGTCTCATGAGGGCATCATATGCTCTATTTAACTTTTTTTTCATTCATATTCTTTATTTTATTAAGGTAGAAAATAGTTGTTACATAATTACTAGTATATTTGTAACTCAAACTAAATAGGGAAAGGAAAAGCTACCAAAATTGAGAATTATAAAACAAAAAGGTAAAGCGTAAGAAATCAAGTGTCAAGTGACCTGAAGGGGACTTCGATTTTCAGTAGAAGAAGATGTGATCCCTAGTTTGAGGAGCCTCTTCATATAATAAACATAAGTTATTGTTCAAGGAGAGTCTTCTAACAATGTCAAATGTTTGGAGCTTATCTCTAATGGCCAGCCACAACAGAAAGAGCATTTAGGACTTTTGTTTTTTAATCACACGAAACTCCTCTAGGAAACCTTATCAGATACCTCTTTGAATAGATTGTAGCATGAAAGAGTGGTGAAAATTCTTGAGTTATTGCTCCTCCAGATCATCTTATCCTCCTGTTCCTCATCTAAAGTATAGTTACGCACATCCATAATTTGGTTAAAACTTCTAAACCTGTAAACTCACTCACTATCTCTGATAACCTCTGCCATTCTAGCATCATCCATTGCTCGGAGTTTATATAAAGGACTTAGGTCGTTCCAATTATCATACTAAAAGTAAGCTCTATTTCCATTTCTAATCCTTATCATTTTCATCTCCCGTTTTAACGTGTTCTGCATTTTCAATAATTGGTTTAGAGAAAAAAGAAACTAGGTCATTCACTAATGCTTCAAAAGCTTCTATTTTTGATAATGTAAGAGTGAACTCATCTCACCCAAATTTTAGATCCTCTTTGCCATCAATGTTTTAGTGGTGAGCCTCACTGATTTGATCCCTAATCCACCATTGTCTTTGGGTTGACAAACTTTCTTTCAGCTGACATTAGGAATTGAGCCTCCCTCTAATCTTTAAAACTAAAGGAAAATCCTTAGCAGCCTCTCAACTTCTTTGATCAAATTAATGGGTAAGAACATATGACTTCACCCAGGTATACTTGAAGTTGTTCAAGAACCACAGTAACTAATTAAAGTCTCCCAGTAAATTTGAGATATCTATAGGTCAGATGATATATCGTTTTCCCAACAAAATCTAGTAGAGGTTGACAATCATTTAAGGAAAATCTTTTTGTCTGAAATAGGGATCCTCGGGTACTTAAATGGTAAGTTATGGACCTTGATACCTGTAAACCTTGTCTAATTCTCAGCCTCGTCCATTACTTCTGGATAGATGAATAGGGAGCTCTTTTTAAGATTTGACAAACCTAAGGTTTTGTTAAAGCTGATAATAGTATTTATGAGAGGCGTGACTAATCTATGCTTTGCTCCACAAAAGAGAAGTATTGTTATCTGTAAATATCAGATGAAACAACTTCAATATTTTGCATTTATAACGCAAAACGAATTCTTTATGTTCCTTAATTCCTCATCCTCATTAAAATGTCCATACAAATCGTAAATAAATGGGAGGATATCGATCTACCCTGTCGAATTCCTTTAGCTTTATGAAGTGGAATGGTTGGTTCACTATTTACTGATATAAAATATGATACTGAAGTAATGCATTGAGTTATCCAGGACACCATGGTTTCAGGGAAGCTAAAGGTCGTGAAAGCATCAACTATAAACCCTCAATTCCCTGATTCGTATGCTTCATTAAGATCCAACTTCATAGGATAACTCTTCATATGTTTCTTGCTCTTGTACCCCTTAAAGATTTCTGAAACTATTAAAATATTTATCTCCCAAACTCCTCCCTTTGTTAAAGGCATATTGGGAAGGGTCTATGGTTAACTTAAAAGTTTTTGAGAAATCAACTTGGATACAATTTTGTAAACAACATTACCGCAAGAAATCAACTTACATTCATTAATTATTTACTTTAGGAATGAGGCACGCAAAAGGTCCTATTCCACTCCTTAAGTAATCTACACTTGTCAAAGAAGTATAGAACGACTTTTGTGATCAACCGGCCTATTAAATCCCTAGTTTATTAAAAAAAAAGGGCATTCATTCCATCAACGTCAAGTGCAGTTTCAAGTTTCATGTTAAACACCACCTTCCTAACATCTGAGACACTGAAAGATTTAACCAGCTTAAGCTTCTGCTGAGGAGGTATGGAATCAGGGGATGGATTGGTTTATTAATTCCAAACAACTTTGGTAACGTCAGAGGGCCCTAATATGCTCTTATAGTTTTGGAGAATCATCTCCTTGATTTCCATTTGTCCCTCCATGAATACTCCATCATTATTCTTCTGGTAATAAAATTTATTAGAATTCTTCCTATTTAAGAGAACCTAGAATTTTTATCTCCATCCTTAAACCACCTTATTCTAACCCTATGCCTCACCAACGAGTGATAATTTTCTATTGACTGAGAATATTTAGCTAACACCACTTTCTCAAGATTCCTTCCGGTTGTGTCAGTAGGGTATTTGCAAAGATCCTTTTGAGCATGCACTAACTCCTCCTTTGCTTTGCAAGTGCATTCTAAGAGAGTGAAGATTCCTTCCGGTTGTGTCAGTAGGGTATTTGCGAAGATTCTTTTGAGCATGCACTAACTCCTCCTTTGCTTTGCAAGTGCATTCTAAGAGAGTGAGTTTGTTCTTAATGGATTGAACCTTTTTTAAATAAATGAAAGCTTCAACACCTATAAACTCATATTTTATTTCCTTGGTCACAGTCTCCTTGAACCCCTCCGTCTTTACCTGTTACCACCTTTATAAGGGTATGATCTAAATGGTTGGGAGTGAAATACGTAGTACAGACCTTATTACGTACCTAGGATAGGTCATGAAAGAATTAAAAACGAAAGAATGCGGAATACCTAATTTCAATTCCATCTTGTGTTCCGAAGTAGTTTCTGGCAACCAAATGAGCTCCAATCTCCCGGGACTTTTATAGAAAGTGTTCACCGACACGTGGTCTAGGCCTTTCTACAATTTTCTCAATACGCAAGCTTTCTTAACGAGTCAGAGATTCTGTATGCTTGCGGTTTGTATGAGCAACTGTAGGAGACTATAACCTACTTATATAACTTCCATATCGGGCTTCCCTATTACAAGGCTGATATGGACCAGATCCACACTAAAAGGGATCCATTTTCTATCCGGACTTTGACCCATTAATCTAGATCATTTATTGGGCTACTTTATTACCCTTATCTAGATCAAATTACGTAATTTAATCGGTAATTTATTGAAAAACCAAAATTACAATTAATAATTGTCCATTGTAAGGGAAAGTTAAAAAATTGCCCCTAAGGGCAAAATTGTCTTACAATCTCCTCCTTGGACAATTATTAATTGCAGTTTTAATCAAGTTCAAAACAGTTTGAAAATTCGGTTAAGTTACGCTACTGTATTGGTATCAAAAGTTTTAAAAACATTTGATCCAAAGGTAATGAAAGTCCTACATTCTGTCCTGCAAGGCTTTCGATACCGGAAAATATCAGACACATCTGTTATGTGTGACACAGGTCCAATATAATCACAAATACCTAATACCTCACTAATATAATGGGAAAATAGAGTGTGGCAAATTACGATGATACCTTTATGATCTAATATGTATCATCTTCATCTATAGGTCTCGATTTCTCTAACTTTATGCTAAACTGCATGATCTAAACTACAGCATTGCTCTCACCGAATGCTAAACAACATTAGAGAAAACTTGTTTCCTCTCTACAGTAGAATCTGTAGGCCTTAGAGTGGTTGGGATAACCCACTAAATAGCAACGAGTTGAACGAGGCTACAATTTACTCTCATTAGGATTATACAACCTCACCTCAGCAGGGCAGCCCCATACACGAATGTATGCAAGGCTTGGCTTTCAGCCCTTCCAGAGCTTAAAAGGCATCTTTAACACTGACTTACTAGGGACTCTGTTCAAGATATATAAAGTCGTCTTGATAGCTTCACCCTAAAGGTATTCGGGTAGGTTAGTCCTGCTCTGCATTGACATCATTATGTTCTTTTGGGTGCGATTATTCCTTTTGGCCACACCATTTTGCTCAGGACTACCTGGCACAGTGAACTAAGCCACTATTCCAACTGATTCCAAATACCTGGCAAATGGACCCTTTTCTTGTCCTAAAACCCCATATTTGCTATAGTATTCTCCTCTTCTATCAGATATGACAATCTTTATTGATCTTCCTATTTGGTTCTCAACTCCAGTCATGAAGATCTTAAATTTATCAAGAACTTTAGACTTCTCTTTAAGCAAGAACACATAACCATATTGGGAATAATCATCTATAAATGTCAGGAAGTATTTGGCATTGCACAATGTAATCGTATAGGTACCACTAACATCCGTATGTACGAGGTCCAATAAACCTGAAGCATGAGTTGACCCCTTCTTCTTTATCTTGGTGAACTTGCCCTACAACAATCGACACATGTCTCTAGATCACTAAAGTCTAAAGGTGGGAGAATGTTATCCTTTATCAATCTCTTAACCCTCTCCCTGGAAATATGGCCAAGGCATTTATGTCACAACATGTACGATTTGTCCTTTATGGAGGTCCTCTTTTGAGTAACATCTCATTAGGAGTAGGACACATATTATATAATTCGTAGGATAAGAAGGCAGTACCGATATGTCTTATATTGGTAGAAATATTTACAACTGCATTATCAAATACAAAACGATAACTTTCCTTATCCAAAACTGATATAGATATCAGATTCCGTCTAAAAGATGGTATATAAAATGTGTCTCGTAGATATAAAACAAACCCATATCGAGGTTTAATCCTACATCTCCTACACACAAAACGTCAATCTCCTTATTGTTCCCAACCATCAGCTTCTGCTCCCCTCTGTCGGCTTTCTCCTATATATGAACCCTATATCGTGGAAGCAACATGGTTAGAAGCTCCACTATCTAACCATCAAGAACTTGATGTGGTTATAGCCACATTGGATTCATGAATCATAAAGACCGAGGAGTTACCTGACAACTCCTGTTTGACCTTTCAAAGCTTGTACTTTGGATAGTCAGACTTTTTGTGCTCCTTCTTCTTACAGAAGAAGCATCTCATACTCTTAAGGTCATGTGGGCCTTTCGCAATGCTCGACTGCCCACTCTGAATTTGAGGAGAGGGTTTGGGTATCTTACCCTTACCCTGCCCTTAGGCTACTGGGGTCTAGCCTTCCCATTACCTTTTGCAGTTGCATGCGTAACTGAATGAGGAGAGCTCTTGATCTTCTCCTTTACTGTGACACACCGGGAAATCAAGGCATTGATGTCCCAGTTCTCATCCTGTGAGATGTAGGAAGTGGCAAATATCTCAAACTTCTAAGGAACAGTGTTCAGTGCATGATGCACTATCAGCGAGTTAGTGATCAGTATATCCAATGCTTCAGTCCACTTTGAAGGTGCACCATTCAAATGATATACTACTATACGCCTCCCTCTTCAGTGTACATCATGGAGAAAAGTTTCTTGATCAAGGCACTCTGCTCAGCATGAGAAGAGACCTTGTATCTCTGGATATACTGTCCATGAACTCTCGCATTACGGTCGTGTCTGCCAATCCACTCAACAGATGATCAAGTATCGACCTCTTAATGGTCAAATAGCAAATCCTATTTGACCTTTCCCAGGTCACCATAGCTGCTTTGTCAGCTTCTGAGCTGACATCTATAAGTGGGGGAGGCCGCTCAATATGTATGGCTATGCTGACGTCCACCATCTCCAACGCAAACTCCATGTCCTTTCTCCACTTCCTGAAGTTGAAACCATTCAAGGTTTCAATAGTGACAACATTGTTATTGACCGAAAAGGAGATTGAAAAATAGAAAAGTCAATGTCAAAATCAGTATAAATGTAGGATAACAGCAATACTTTAAAGCATTAAAACGGTATCTGTATAGAGAATCTAATTGCACATATTACGAAACACTTGTGGGCTGAATACATAATATATGCAACTAGACCTCCACATAAAAGCGATCAAAGTACAAACCATCAACTCTCATGACATTATCACCTTTGGGTGAATAGATCATCTAAGTAACAATCTTCCTCTATCTAATGCCTTTATGTACATCTCAAAATCTCATATAAGATCAACACCTGTGGGCAGAATAATGAGACTAGAGACATCCCCAAACATGTAAGTGGTACAATCCAAATATCGACTCGAAAGACCATTGCGGTGACTACAATCTTATCAGTACCCAAAAAGTATCACAAACACAAAGGATACAACTTTATGTCATCTTTACATTCTATATGGGCATAATGTATATGAAAATTAAATATAAATGCAAAAACTAAACGCACAGTCAAATAATCACATACAAAAACATACAACATTGTCTTTAAACTTTATTTGAGATTTTTATTTAAAAATTCTCAATAAGAGTGTCTATCGTACTTTTCCAAATACCAAACCTACCACACGAGACATAAAACCCTAAGTGTCTCCTTTAAGTGCAGTTCAGAGTACGAAAATGCACTCAAAATTGGCTTTAAAAAAGCTTTAAAAACTTTTCTAGAATCCAATTACCAATGTAATAAATCCAGAAAAATTAAAATATCACTTTAAAAAATTCCCTTACTGGAAAACTGACCCAAAAATAATCGGGATAGCTTTATGGGAATTTATGAAAATTTTCCTTTTTTTTGTCACTATAGCACGTTTGTATGACGTCAGTCACTGATGTGTGATGCCACGTAATTGAGCGTGCGCGGGGACCAAATGTGCGCTGCACGCGAGAGCGTCGATGCGTGCAATATGCTTCTGGCGTGTACACGTCACGTGTTCCTCACGCGTAGATGCGCGGCTACTGTGTGACGCGTCCTCCATCAGCTCATGCCATTTGTTCGGTTCAGATGGGTACATGCGATGCACGTGCTCGCATGCCCACACCCATGGGAGTGAGGGCCGCGTCCTATAGGTACGACGCACGCGTGACACGCGTCGTGTTCAGTGTGGTGAGATGTGGCAGAGTCCGGTTGGCATGTGCGTAGTGGATCAGGCATGTGCCTGATGCCTGCCTTGCCTTTGACGTCGAAGGCAATTTTCGGCATCCCGGAATCTAGTTTTTCCCTCCGTTTGGCCCATTGTTTACCCGTTTTTTAATAGCTAGCCTTATGTATACCATATGAGATGAAAAATCGAATAAAAAACGGAGAAAAACCATATGAGATGAAAAATTGAAAAACCTTCGTTTTTGGCAATCCGATCACGTAACCACTTTGATACTACGTGTAATACATAGCATAGACCTTATTACTTATCTAGGATCGATCATGAAAGGATTAAAAACGAAGGAATGTGGAATACCTCATTTCAGTTCTATCTCGTGTTCCGAAGCAGTTTTCAGCCACCAAATGAGCTCCAATCTCTCGAGACCTTTATGGAAAGTGCTCACCAGCACGTGATCTAGGTCTTTCTACGGTTTTCTCAATACATAAGCTCTCTTAATGGGTCAGAGATTCTGTATGCTTGTGATTGATATGAGCAACTGTAGGAGACCATAACCTATTTATATAGCTTCCATATCGGACTTCCCCATCATAAGATCTATATATATAGACCAGGTCCACATTAAAAGGGATCTATTTTTCACCCGAACTTCGACCCATTAATCTAGATCATTTATTGGGTCACTTTATTACCCTTATCTGGATCAAATTACATAATTAACCGATAATTTATTGAAAAACCAAAATTGCAATTAATAACTGTCCATTTTAAGGGGAAATTACAAAATTGCCCCTAAGGGCAAAATTGTCTTACATGGAGCATAAAACTGAGCTAAGCTTTTAAGAAATTTCATAAGTCAGTGTCTGATTAATGCCCCTTTGCTAATCAGTTGCCTCTTTGTAGATCTGGCGATTCTAACCTCACTTGGTAGGAGCACCAGTGCACCACTAGCAAAGGGGCATAGTTCCATAGTCGCCTATTACCAGAAATAGTAAAGAAAGCTATTTGGGAACACGCAGGAAACAAAAAAACCTTCAGACAGTTAACTATTAATATAAATTAAGTGACTTATTGTTGCAATCTCTCTCTTTCTCTTTCTCACTTTCTCTCCAATTTATATGTCGTATGTTTGAAAATTAGGTATGATTAATCAATATAAATTGGAACTATATGGATCTCAATCCTTTGAGTGGGAAAAATATTATGCCTGTCTATCAAGAAAAAAAATGGTTTCTACATCGGCTTTACTGTATGAAGGTGGACCTACATTAGAACCTGATCGAATAATTACAGGTTTTGGAGCTCTTTGGATAAAAATTTCAAACATCAGCTCTTTAAAAGATTTCACTAGAAGTAAATAATTCTATTATCATGGTCTTTAAGTTTCTTGGTCCTGTAATATTATTCATCACAATTTACTCTTGAATCAATTCAAAATCTAAGCTTGGCATACACTTCAAACAAAATTTCCTATGGTCCATATGTTATCTCCTACTGATAGGGAAGGGCAAATATGTAGCATCTTAAAATTAATTAATGATGCTGATCAAAAGCTTGAAAAGAATAAACCTTGAAGCATAGATATGCTTAAATCTATTATGTATAATGATGTACATGAATTATTTAGACTTATATTTTGAAGTCACACAGTTGGTCTCTTAGAACAGACATCTTCTCTCTTAATAAGATAACTTATGTCTTAAGTTTCTTCTTATATACACTTGTTTTTCTCATTATAGCCCGTGTTTAAGTTTCTTCTTACATACACTTGTTTTTCTCATTATAGCCCGTGTTTTTCATTTTTGTGACACATTTAGAGCAATTGGATTTGTGTGAGATTTAGTGAATCTATAATCATCCCTTGCTCTATGTAAGAAAGGGAGATACTCTTTTATAATTTAGATATCAAAATGTTTACCCTAGATATAACTATGAATCTATGATACTGTTTTACAAGAGCAACAAGAAGACTTGTACCATAACGAAAATTTTTACATATTTGCTCTCATTTTGTAGCTGCATGAAGCATTTCAGATATGCCTATATATATACAACATATAGTACTTGTTAAGATATATGGTATATATCTTATTACTGAATTTTGGAATTTTTGGATAATGGTTCAGTTGTGATAGAATTTTATTTTAAGTGGGATATGTAAAGAAGATAACGATTTTTTTAAAGTGGGCTGAAACAAAAGTCATGGGATTTTAGAGATTGTATGTGCAGTGAGTTATCTCAAAAGTGAACGTGTGTGTGAAGACTTCTTGGTAATGTGGGATCTTGGCTGTAGAATATAAGACAAGTTCTACGGTGTTCAATTGAGTGTAGCTGCGCATATCTCTATGGTTTTTACCTTAATTGGTGGTAGGCTGCATAATTGATGTGAGTGAAGGTTTTAATGTCTTGAATTTTTACTGCTGCGTGGCTCTATTCTTTGAGGGACATACATGAGTTATTATGTGATTTGTAGTGTGGTGGATATGGGCATGATTTTTTGGTGAGTTAGTCTTATTACGTAGGTCACTCTGTGCTGTCCACATTTTTGCAATGAAATACGTGAGTGTTTTGGTGAGTTTTTTTTGGTGTAAAGAAAATTGAAGACAATCGAAGTTGGGTTGATACCAATGTGACCCAGCTATTGCACTTGAAGCGTTATTTACTTGGTGAAGGTTTTTGGTTGGGTGTTTAACTGATGGGTTGTATGTGATTTGATTGTTGCTACACACATACGGGCTGAATTGATGAAGACCCGTGAGTGTCTTTTGATTTGTGTCTTTGATGTGTTCTTATTGTTAGTGAATGAGTAGACCACGTGGTAGTGGAGTGTAGAAAATTTCAAGGCAGTAGCAGATTGGGTAGCTAGTGTCAATAGTGAACAACTATCAGAATAATCTTCAGAAGAGCCAAAAATTTTGGGAAGTTGTTCTTTTCTTTTATCACAAGTGTATTGTTATTCTTTTCTTCGTTGATTAATTACTTGAGTTATTTTTATTAATTATCTTTTAATTAATAATTGTTTAGAAAAATCTTCTATTGAGGTTAACATGAGTTGGTCGTGTTATTGGGTGTGAAAATCTTTCATGGAAAGTGAGATTGAGAGATAGTGTCAAGGGTTGAGTGATGTCGGCTCAGTAAAGCCTTAGGTAAATTTATTGTATTTTAGTGAAAGAATTAATCTTAGTGAGGGCCCTGCAGACGTAGGCAAAGAGTGACAAATTACATTACCAAATTTCTGGTGTCATTTATTATTTCGCTTTTGATTGATTTTGTTTTTATTTGTGCCGGAGACGATCATGGTAAAATTGGAAAGTTTGTGAAACTACTACTTACAGTTTTTCAGTACTCATTCATATGCATATTAAAATTCTAATCATGCCAATTCTAAATATTAAGTTAAGCTTGAACCTAATGGAAAAAGGCTCATGTATAACTAATGCAAGTTCTTTTTTTAATTTATTATGAAGCATTTGATATTGAATGCATTATCACGACACATATACAAGTATTAAAATCAATAAAAAGAATTGTTTTAAATTAAGAAGGCAAGGTTCAAATATACTGACATAACTTCACACCGATAAGAGATATATAGTAGTTGTTAGCATAATCAAATAATCAAAAGATTACATAGATGATCAGATTAAGTTACAATCACGAAATGAAGCATGAAAGTAAGCTTTGCAGCTTTATTTAGAGGCAACATTAATACAGAACATGAACGTTATTATGGAACATTTGTTATAATAAATGCCACACATCATTGGAAAGGTATAAACTCTACTTAAGACCATATCCTAACTTACTCAGGTAATCCACAAGTTCATGCAGCTCCTCCACACTGATGCTTCCATCGCCGTCTTTGTCTGCATGGTGGAGGGCGCGGCCGGCTCGCCACCCAGGGAAACGTGAATTAAGGTCTTGGAATACCTTCTTCAGCTCGTCTCTGCTAAGTTTACCATCGCGATTAGCGTCATGATCTTTCAATATGGTCTTGAGTCCTTCTGTAAGAGTGAAGTTCAAGCCCTTCCCACGTACAGGCATTTTGCTGGAGGGAATTAAAAGTTTTGATTGGCCTTTTCCCAAATGAGAGTGGTTTGATGTGTTATGATACTCAAGAGCCATTAACTTATATATGGTTGAACTAGCACAAACTATACAGTGTTGCCTTCTTATTCGCACGTGTATCATGTGGTTCGAATAAAATAATTATCGAGGCCTTCAACTTGCTCTAAATGGTGCTTCGAGCATCCCTATTGATGTTAAAGTGATTGCATACTTCAAACTAAATTATTGAGTTCTGATCTTGCAACTTTGGACCTTTTATTAAACAAAACAAAAGAGGCCTTTACTTTTCTGTAGTTTATTTCACCTATAACGGAAGCATTTTGAAGTTAGTGCGATGAAGAAAATATTAAGAGATAAGAATATCTAAGCATCTGTCCAATCTGAATTCTAATGGACATATATATAAGGTGAAAGAGTTGTGGTATATGTCTTATATTTATTTGAAATTGATTTATTTAGAATCCAAAATTTAACTTGAAACAATGATGTTTATCATTTAAACTTTTAGTTTTCATGAATCAACCTAAATTTCAAGGTCACAAAACTCGAGAGGTGATATCTATAATGGTCAGATGATGTTATGGCTTGTGGCCACTGGTATAGGAGAGGCTGATCATTTGGTGCTTGCTGCTTCTATTCACTCTTTATACTTTCCCTTAGTATTCTTGTGGTCCTGTGGATAAATATCTAGCTTATATATGTATGTTGATTATGGTTTTGTTTATGATTCTCTCAATCTTTTTCAAGTTTCAGGATTATTAAGAATCTCACTAGTGTGGTCACTATACACAGAAAATGACAGGGAATAAGCACCAGTAAAGATGAAATAAATGGAGAGAATAAGGGTAAAAGATTGGATTTATCTGGTTTAATTTATTTAAAAATATTTTTGCAAAAAACTATTTAACAAATACTTTTAACTATTTTAACACATACTGTTATGTGACCGACCATCGAATGTCTAATAAAATAGTCATTAGTGGTACTATGTTTCTTCGACTATAGTACTTAGACGGGCTTGTATAGAAAGGAAAAAGCTCTTATATTGGGAGTCAATTTAAAAACATAATAAAAGAGAGGCCTGCGTCAACCCATGCCGGTGCTTTCTGCTGCTCTATGTTTGGATTATTGGATTTGTTGTTCTCAAACTTTCTCATATTTCCTGATTACTGAGAATCTCGGTTGTGCGGTCATTATACACAGAGCATGACAGGGAATAAGCACCCTAAAAGATAAAATAATTGGAGAGAACTTCTGTAATCGATGGATTCCTATGAAAGAGGGAGAAGTTGCGTGAAACTTTATTCGATATTGACTACTGAGTTTACATGTTTGAACGCAACGGAGATGGTAAACTTCTCTTTCCATTATTTCTTGGTTCCCGTGTTAGACATTAGGAATAGGCTTGATAAAAGTGTAAAACTACACTATTCTCTTATACGATCTTCCTCTCTTCTTCGTGAAGGTTGGTCGGTGATGAATGTATGAATATAAAGATAATGCTTGAGAAATAATTCAAAAGGTTTATCTTTTAAAGCTTTTAAAATATCAAATTTTAGTAATTTTAAATAAATTAAAGTATAAAAGAAGTCATTTTTTTAATTTTTAACATGTCATAATCACGATCAAATTTTAATGTAAAAATATTTATAAATATGTTAATAATTTTTAAGCGGATTTGTGTCTAAATTTATGATTTTAAAATGATTAAATATACACCAAAAGAGACCATTTTGTCGAATGACGGCAAATGCCGAGGAACTAGTTAGCATTCAAATGGATAATAATAACACTAAGAGTTTATCCTTTATTCTAAGTTAGTTTGATTTAGATTAGATATTGTTTAGATCCGATCTTGCAACTAGTAAATAATTATGAAATGTTTTTGTATTTGATCTTCCGAAAGTGAAGATAACTTAAATTCTATAAAATGATTAACAATAAATCACAATAAAGCATCAATCGTAGTTCGTACCTTGTTTCGATTTTTTTTATGTCGTATCCCTCAAACTATTTTTGAAACTCACTCATCTTAACTACAATAGTCGTATAAATATTCGACCTCTAACGATATTCACTGAATGAATTAAGAGAACTCAGTAACTATTGCAGAGAGAGTTAAAAAAGAAATGCTATCTCTATTAGAACTTAAGTTATTTATAATAAGTTGTAGATATTTTAATAATTTAATTGAAATTAAATTCTCTATTTTTAATTAAACTTTAATTAGAATTATAAATAATTTTAATTAAATACTAATGTGTCCAAATAAGATCCAATATCTCATATTGATCTTTATTTATTAAATATCTCATATTTAATTATAAAATTTCTCAAGTCCAGTTTGATTATAATATCTTCTCTCTTCAACCAATTCTTTATGTATGGCTCATTAAGTTCCAAAATATATTGACAATGGACACAAATTATAATCCTAAATCATATTTAGGATGAGATAAATTAAATTTCTTTAATTTATTTTTAATTATCTAATTAAAAATTTTATATCTATAGATCATGATTGACATCTAGCATCATATAATGACAACCCAAATGT
>JANZXP010000006.1:3543938-3582960 GCA_027576715.1 Erythroxylum flavicans
GAACCTAAGAAAATTGATGAAGCTCTTCAAGATGAAGCTTAGATTTTAGCTATGCAAGAGGAGTTAAATCAATTTACTAGGAATAAAGTCTGGTCTCTAGTCTTTAAACCATCCAATAAATCTATCATAGGAACTAGATAGGTATTCAAGAATAAACTAGACAAAACAGGAAAGGTATCTCGTAACAAAGCCAGATTAGTAGCCCAAGGCTATAATCAACAAGAAGTAATAGACTACAATGAAACATATACTCTATAGCTAGATTAGAAGCTATTAGGTTCTTACTTGCAGATGTTGTTTTTGATGATATAAAACTGTTTCAAATGGATGTAAAAAGTGCCTTTTTGAATGGTTTTATAGATGAAGAAGTTTATGTAAAACAACCACCTGGTTTTGAAGACATTGATAAACCAGATTATGTGTATAAACTTCATAAAGCTTTGTATGAATTGAAACAAGCATCTCGTGCTTGGTATGATCGTCTTAGTTCTTTTTTTGATTAAGAATGACTTTATTAGAGGCCATGTTGATAAAACTTTATTTCAGAATTGTATTAAAAATGATTTTATTATTGCGCAAATATATGTAGACAATATCATTTTTGGTGCAACTTCCAAAAAGTTATGTTCAAATTTTGAGATTCTTATAAAAAGTGAATTTGAAATGAGTATGATGGCTGAATTAAAGTTCTTTCTTGGTTTGCATATATGACAGAATGAAGAAAAGATCTTTATTCATCAACAAAAGTATATCAAAGAACTTTTAGTTAAATATAAAATGGAAAATGTTAAACCAAAGTCAATTCCTATGCATCCTTCAATTGTCTTGTCTAAGGATGAAGCTGGTAAGAAGATTGATTAAACTCTTTTTAGAGGAATTATTAGTTCTTTGCTTTACCTACCTACAAGTAGACCTGATATAATGTTTAGTGATTGTTTGTGTGCAAGATTTCAAGCAGATCCTAGAGAATCTCATTATATTATTATTAAAAGAATATTGAGAAACTTGGCAGGTTTTACTGATCTTTTCTTAATGTATGAGAAAAATAAAGATTTCAGGTTAATTGGCTACTGTGATATTGATTACGCTAGAGATAGGATTGATAGAAAGAGTACAAGTGGAGGTTCTCACTTTCTTGGTCAAGAAAGAGGCAAAGTTCAATTGCTCTATCTACTACAGAAGCTGAATACATGACAGCTGCAAGTTGTTGTTCATAAATATTATGGATAAAGTATCAATTAGAGGACTATTCTATCCAAGAAGATCAAATTCCAATCTCTGTGATAACATAAGTGCTATCAATCTCTTAAAGAATCCAATACAACACTCAAAGGCAAAGCATATTGAAGTTAGACATTATTTTATAATAGACTCTGTACAGAGAGGGATCATCAATCTACAATTTGTTGAGATGAATCAACAATGGGAAGATATCTTCACCAAACCTTTAAGTGAAGACATATTCAAGGAAATAAGACGAAATCTAAACATGGTAATGTTAAATGACCATTCGTCTGAAACTCTATGACCTAGACGATACATACTAATGAAGCAGAAAAGTCGTAAGGAATAGTAATGGTAATTTTCACTCGATAGTATCAATTTTATGATTACCTATGGATCAATCACAGAAGTTACAAACGGTAACTTTTTAAAAGTGTTTATAAAAAGAAATCTCTTAAAATCTGCAACATTCTATATTCTAGAATTTTCTACATTCTAGAATTTTCTTAGTAACTGACCTGTTTCAAAGTGCTCTCAACAAAGACGATTCAATCCTCTGTTCTTTACATGATGATTCAATCCTCTATTCTCTACATCAAATCTTTCTCATTTTCATTTCGTATCTTTCTCTCAATTGTTTCTATAGACTAATCTCGCTTCTTAAGCGAAATACATTTCTGTGTTTAGTGTTTATACATTACAGATTACAAAAATATCGAAATCTCTTGTCTATGGGAGACTCTTTGATTTCAATGCTTTGAAGGAAGATCGAATGGATATCGAACCTGATATCAAAGCAGCTGGATGGGAAAATTTTTTTAATATTCGAGAACCAGTGTATCCAAATAAAGCATATGAGTTCTGGAAAAAGGTGGTAGATAACACCTTGGTATTAGTGGTAGATAGATTGTCAGTTTTGGCAAGATTCTATTGTGAGGGCTACTGAATGTCCAAATGAAGGAGCAAAACTATTCAACAATACAAAGTGGATTGCTCAAAGTCATATAAATGAAGACAACATCAATCAACAACTATATGGATCGAGTAATCCAGGAGTCAAAAAGTCTTCAAACCTAATTCGAAAGTCTAGGGTTCTTCTTTCAATTCTTCTTCACTATATTTTACTATGAGTGGGATCAAAGGATTTGGTGATGATGAATGATGAACATTGTCTATTTCATCTCCTCACACACCAATCTATTAATCTTCTATTTTTGATTTTGATGTACATGATAAAGGTTAAGGAAGATTATCATTTGAAGAGTAGTTCGTTACCTTATGGTATGCTGTTAACAAGATTCTTCAAAGAATCTGGAATCCTACTTGATAGAGGAGATAGAGTAAAGCTGAGTATTGAGAGTGTTATCAATGCCTCTACTATTCTCAAAGTAGGGATTAAGACTGAAGCTGAAACAGATAAATATTTCACATCGACAGCACAGTCTAAGGGGGAGCTTTCAATTAGAAGAAGTAAGAAAGAAGATGTTTCATCTGGTATGCAAGCAAAACCTCAATCAACCAGAAGAATCTCAGCTGAGGAGGCAAAAGTTAAACAATCGTCTTATAAGTCAATACAAGCCAAGACGATTCCTAAAAGGAAGGAAAGGGTAAAGGTTCAACAACCAACTCACAAAGTGTCTTTAAAGAGGAAGGCTGAAACGCTCCAATCAGAAAGACCCGAGAAGTCTAGAAGGTCACCAAGATTGATGACCTTATGACAACAAGAACAGAAAAAGCAAAAAACTTTAATTCTTGATCAAGTTTCTGAAAGTTCAAAGGAACAACAACAACAACCTACTAAAGCAATTATCTCTATCCCTCAGACTTAATCAGAACAACCATCTGGAGAGACAAAGATAAAAAGGAAGTTATTATTTGAGCAAAAGAAGTCTCAATAACAACTCTCTTCTAAGCTGACAAAAGAACAAAGGACGACGAAAATGATTCAAAAAAAGGAGGTTGAAAAGCAGCAACCAATCTACAGCCATCCTCAACCAATGAAGAAAGAAGATTTGAAGATGAAGATTATAGAAGAATTAATACTTGATCAAAACAGAGGTTTAATTATCATTTGAGAACCTAGGAAAACAGAAAGTTAAGGTTCAAGTTGAACCTATAACAGTAAACGATCAGACGATACATCTTCTTTGCCCTAAAGAAAAAAGATTGTATGGTATTCTGCGAGATGAAAAGGTAGAACCATATCCATTAAATATGACAAAAAATCTTTACACGATTTACCCAATGACAAGCAAAACAACAATAAAGATTGTACTAGATGTACAACTTAGATGTCCAACGCTGTTAGACAGCAAAGAAAAAGGCAAGAAGAAGAAATTTCCTAAGAAACAAGAAGATGATCTCACAGAAGAAGAAATTTGAGTGATGATGAAAAATATAGATGATGCATGTTGTGCAGCTCAACCTGTAGGCGTCTATATTTCACATCACATATCAAGGTTATCAGGAAGTAACTTTGGTGCATCAACTACAAATAAAAGTTTCAAGGTTGTTGGGACAATATCGGAAGGAAGATACAAAAATATTACAATTGAAGGTATCAATTTCTAGTTAGAAACCTTTGTGCATTTACTTATTCATTTTAAACCCTTAGGTTTCATCCCTTTTATCAAAGATATCCTACACCTTCTAGGAAAACCAATTTTCAAACTACACAAACCTGATGATCTTGACGTTTCGCACCAAACACAGCCTTTCCAATTACCCTCTATTAAATTTATTGACTTAGATGATTCAATCAGAAAATCTTCTGTCTCTAGGTATCGTCATCCACTAAGTGAAAAGCTATAAGATTCTACTGATAATTTGGAGTTCTTAAAGAATTTCATCATATGGATTGAAGCTAGTCTAAAGCTAAAAGAAGATCAAGAAGCCTTAGCTAAACATATTAAAGAAATTGATACTAAGGTTGATGAACTAAGTGACTCAGTGGGTGATCTTCATGAGAAAGTAACACTTCTACATGTGACTATAGAAAAAGACCTCAAGATGATCCGCACTAATATTCAACATATGTTCTCTGAAATATTAAAGCGTCTGAAATGATATTTTTTATTAATAACAAATAGGGGAGAATAGTAGAAAGGAAAGCAGAACTAGTATTCGAAATTTATTTGAATTAGTATCAGAAATTTATTTTTCTTATATATGCTTTATATATCTTGCATCATTGGTCTAATTAAATATATCATTTTTCTGAAAATTATTCATCTGAATATTTTCATTATCCGTCTGAATATCTTTTTTATCTTCTAATATTATGATTATTTGTTATCATCAAAAAGAGGGAGATTCTTAAGTCAAGAAGACTTCCCTTCTTCTATTGATTTTGATGAAAGTCAAATAATAATAATAAAAGAAGTGTGTGAATTGTTTTCATGAGTTTGTTAAGTGCGCAGATAAATATAAGTAGCACAAATCATCAAATCAAGATGATATTCAAAAGTTGACTAATACAAAGTGTAAGACGGACCAGATGAAGTCATAAGATGAAGTGAAGTCATAAAACGAAGTGAAATCATAAGACGAAGGGAAGACATAAGAAGAAGCGAAGACATAAAACGAAGTGAAGATATAAGATGAAGCATACAATTCAAATCAAGACGATATAATTGAAGAATAATCTAAAACGTCAGTTAGTTAGTTAGTTGGAGTTGGTTACAGGACACAACTAATAACTAATCTCTGAAGATTCTACAAGCGGTTTTCTAAAAAAAACTATTGGAGAATTAGACTATAAATATCAGTTGTAGTCATAGACAAAAAAACTTTTCAACTTTTAACTTTCAACTCTCAACTCTTTACTTATACGAAATAATTCTATGATCAAGTGAGTATGCTGTAAAAATATCCTGAGTGAAAAAAAGGAAGAATAGAGATCAAGAATACCTGTATGTGAGTTTAGAAAACTCAAACAATATCTTTTCAATTGAAAGGGAAGGCTAGAGCCTAAAGAGGATAAGGTAGCAGATAAAGAATACTTTGTGAAAGAGACCCGAAGAGGCCCTGGAAGTGAAAAATAATACTTGTAAAGTTGCAAGAGGTATTGAAATCTCAGATAAACTCTGAGGACTGGATGTAGCCTAAAGGTTAAGGGTGAACTAGTATAAATGACGGTGTCATATTCTCTAACCCTTATCTCTTTAATTTCTTGTTTTTAGAAGAATAGATACTATTTCTGCTGTTACATTACTCAAACAAAATTAGTGCCTTGTTTTATAATCATTTGAATCTTTCAAGAAAATCAAGAAGTTTTTTAAAGAATACTATCCTAGACGATTTAACACAATTCAACCCCCGTCTTGCATATTTTACATATTATACGTGATTTCTATAATAACAAGTGATTTACTTCATTATGTTGTCTAATACAAATTCAGGCATACAACTCAATTCTTAGTCCAACTACTATAACCGAATTTCATGATTCAACATTCATCATTCATCATAATTTAAGTGCAAAAATTTTAAAACTAGCCCTAACCCCACACCTAAATAGGATATTGTCCTCAATGTTTTAAAATCAATAAAAACATAATGGGAATGGAAATAAGAATACCTTCCTCGACATGCCATGTGAATCCTGAAAGGAAAGAAATAGCAACTTCCCTCTTGAAGAATAGTAACCCATCTTCCACCTACAACCAAAACACACAAAAAGCAAATAAACTCTAAAAGCAAACTAACCAACAAATATGTGCAAAAGAGAAAAACATAAATAAAAACAAAAGGATAAAGATGGGGTGCCTCCCATCAAGCACTTATTTAAGTCATAAGCTTGACCTTCAGTATATGCACATCATCTATTGTTAACTGGATGCTTGAGCCCAACAAGAAGCACGCTTAAACTTCATAAGGAGCTTAGAGCACCTTTCATCGAAGTAAGCTTTTATCAACACGATGCCTCGAGGCTTCTGAGGAATGGAACTTCATCGTTTCGCCATCATACTCTAATATCCACTCGTCTGTTCGGGCGTCACCCTTCTCATACGAGGATGATCTTCATAAAAGTATCACCAATGGGTATGGAGACTCGACATCTTACATGCCTCCTTTGGTCTTTAGCTGACTCGCCCACAATTCTCCTAAAGACTGCATTTCTTACGTCTCTTCCCCTTTCTTCAGATTCTTGATCTCTACTGAGTCCTTGCTCTTTTGAAATAATTCGAAAGTCTCTTCGCCTTTTTCTTTTTCATTTAATTCTTCCAGCCTACCAGGTAAAGGTGAAGGGTTAGTCTCGAATATAATTTCGAACTTAGTACTTATCTCCAAGCTAAATGATATAGATTTTTCTACTTCTATCTCCTCCTTTTCATCTTCTACACAAACAATTCGTTAAAGGTTGACCTCAAAATTCTCAAGCTCCTCATCACTTTGTAAAGTTTCCGCACAAATGTCCATTAGGTATACCTCAGGTTGATACGACTGCTCCTCTTCGCTCTGTGGCTCCAGATAATTGATATCTCCCCATTGAGGCAATGCTTCTTGCTGGAATTACAGAGCACCCTCTCGAATTTACTGTACCATTTGCTGAAACAGTTGTTGCATATTTTGTTGGAACTGCTGCATACCCTATCAAATTTGAAGATTGTTACCAGCCATAATATTAAGCATTTCTTCTAGAGACATACCTGAGTGGCTCTCCGAATCTTGGGCATTAGACTATGTAGTTTTTAGAAATTGCCTTCCATCATGCTGGAATTGTAGAGTATTCCGTCGTAATTGCAAAGTATTAGCATTCCTTATATCAATCAACTCTTCCAGAGATGGACCGGAGTCGTGATAGGAAGCTTCTGGTCTGTATGAGAATTGTTGTGCATCCTAAAAACTATGATGGAAGTAATTTTGATGATTATCCAATCCAAAACAAAAGTTAGGTTGATCAGTTCAAATATTGTTATAGGATTAGGAATATGAATTAAAGAAAAAATTATTTCCATCCATGATGATTATTTTTAAATTTTTATAAAACAGAAACACGAAACACAATAAAGAAAGGATGACGAAATAATTAAAAAGAAATTAATTACGAGCAAATATATACAAAACACCAATTAAAATCACAAACAAAAACTAAACAATATCCTCACCAACGCATTGTAACACTAGTCGAAATAAAATAACTAGACTACTACTGTAGTAGTGGTGAGTCTAGGTCGATCCCACAGGGAGTGTTCGGTTAGCTTATGAAATGAAATTAATCAGTGTTTAGAATAAATGGGGGGGCTTGGATTTTTGGAATAAGAAAATAAAATAAAACTAACTAATAAGAAAAAATTAAAGAAATTATACGAAAAATGGTAAAATTGTGGAATTCGATAGGGATCTGATTCTTTGGTTTAATCTACCCTAATTAAACATAATTCAACAATTTGTTGTTTTCAAACCTCTCCTAGCAACCATTAATCGTGGGTTAATAATTAACCCAAGTTTTCCCTTAGGATTTGTTTAATCAAGATACGATCATTAATTAAACCTAACCATCGAATAACCTAGGATACGATCTCTAAATTTAATTAGGTAGTAGCATTACGAATTAGGAAAATCGATTAATCAAAGTAAGAACCATATATGATGCGTCATTTAACCTAAGTCATGTTATTCTCAATGATTACGAATCATTAGTCGCTACATATGAATTTCAACATAACAATTACGGATTGTATCGAAATTCTAGCAATAGGTATGCAATCAAACGATTCAATGAACGCATTAAAATCATCCTTTCGTAATCCCAATGGGTTCATACATAAATAACTGAACAATAACGAAAATCCATATATCTATACATAATACCCAAATCAATTAACAAAGAATAATACAATCAATTTCTAATGAGAGAAAGAAACAAGAAAACAATAAAAAACAATTAACACGGGTCAACGGTGTCAATATTACCTCTGAACTAGTGTTGGGATCTTAGCCTTTCATAGATCTATTCCAAGAAAAATGCATCAGCCCCTTACTTATTTCCCCAGCTAAAGACCCCCCTTAAAACCTCACTATTGTAGGCTTTTACTATATCTACTGTTCACTATTGGACAAATAAACTTCATCATTTTTGTCCACTCCACTGTTCACGTAACTCTTCTTTAGCCGCAGCTCTCCCCACTCTTCTCTCACGCCACTCCTAGTTGTAGCTCTCTTTCTTTCAAACCACACCAAGCCACCTCCACTCTTCTCTCCATGCCCCTTACTGTAGCTTAATGGGACGAATTAAGTCTCCTATTCTTCTCTACGCCAAAACCCTCAGTTGTTGCCCTCTTATGTGTTTCCCCTTTAAATGCATGCGTTAAAGGCATACGTTAAGCGCTAGCTTTAACGCATACATTTAATGCTAGTGTTAAACACCATGCGTTAAACGCATGCAACGCTAGCATTTAACTTCCAACCTCCTGCGCTATGTTTTCTTCTTCTTACACTGACGTTTTGCTTTTCTTCATTCACAGGTCTTTGCATTTGCACTCCAATTTGCTTTAGAATCTTTTCTCTTTGGTCACAAATATTTATCAAGATATCCAACCTAGAAGTCAACACAAATTAAGCATTTTACCTTGAAAATAGGGTTGAAATAACATGGAAATATATAAGAAAGTATAAGATAATTCTATCCTATCAAATACCCCCACACTTGAACTATTGCTTCTCCTCAAGCAATTTAAACACAACCAAAATATTCTATCAATTTGTTTTCAAAGAAAATCAAGTATATGCAATCCTTCAGACATCGACAACTCAAGCATCAACCTACTACATATATCATAATTTTTTCATCAATGCACATAAACAAAGTCAAATGAAGACACCATTAATCAAAGGTAAGCATAAAATTAAAATGACCTTTTCTCAGGGTCACGGTGTTCACTCATATCATTCAAGTATGTAATGGGTTGGTGTTTCACTCAAGACTGCCTCAAAGAGACTAAACTCCCATAGGCTTGCAAATATACCCATTTTCCTCTACATAGAATACATGATATCATAGATCAAAAGGGCTTTTACTCAGGATGTAATGGGGTTTGGGTTAAGGTAAGTTAAAAAGGTCAAAGGATTACTCACAAGCATTCACAAAGTACTGAGTAAAAGGAACAATCAACTACAAATTCTGAGATAAACATATGAATACAATAGACTATAACTAATCATCACTAACTAATGCCACTATGTTTTGTTCCTTTTCTTTTTCATTTTCTTTTCTTTTCTTCTTTTTTATCTTTCTTTTTTGCTTTCTTTTTCTTTTTGAGCAAAACTAAAAGCAATAAGAAACAATAGTAGCATATATTAACAAAACATGAGTAGAAATACCTCTAAAAATATCTCAAAATACAATACAAAACAAAAGTCCATAAATTATAGACATTAAATGCTTACTTAGTACTTCATTAAAGTTGTGATAGGGCAAGGATGGTGGGTTTTTTTTATAGTTTCAATGTAAGGTGATTAATACAGAAACAAACAAGGTTAAAGGCTCAAAGGGGTTTGCAAGGGAAAAATGACTTGGTGGGTTATTTAAGCTAAGGGTTTAAAACAAAGAAGGCTTTAATCATTTCCGTGAACCATACAACTAGTAGTTTCAAACCAATTCATTGCAAGTTCTGAAGGTAATCTTCCAAGGGGAGCATCACACACAATAAAGAAATAGAATGAATGTAAAATGCAGTCATATAGGCTCAAAACCTCACATGTGCTTATATGAAAATCTATCAAAATTTCATACATTATTTAATCACTCAAGTATCAAATTATTAACCAAGTCTATGCAACCAACTACTTCAATCAATCTATATGATTCACCTTCCTCTCAAGTTACCTAATCCAAATTCAGGCATACAACTCAATTCTCAGTCCAACTACTATGACATAATTTCATGATTCAATATTCATCATTCATCACAATTGAAATGCAAAATTTAAATAGGATATTGTCCTCAATGTATTAAAATCAATAAAAAATCAAAGGGAATGGAAACAATAATACTTCCCTCGAGAGGCCATGTGAATTCTAAAAGGAAAGAAATAGTAGCTTCCCTCTTAAAGAATAGCAACCCATCTTCCACCTACAACCAAAACACACAAAAAGCAAATAAACACTCAAAGAGAATCAACCAACAAATATGTACAAAAGAGAAAAACATAAACAAAAATGAAAGGATATGGATGGGGTGCCTCCCATCAAGTGCTTATTTAAGGCATAAGCTTGACCCTCGGCTTATACACATCATCCATTGTCAAATGGGAGCTTGAGCCCAATAAGAAGCACGCTCACATTCTGTAAGGAGTCGAGGGCACATTCCATCGAAGTAAGCTTCTTATTAGCACGATGCCTCGAGGCTTTTGAGGAGTGGAACTTCATTGTTTTGCCATCACACTCTAGTATCCACTCATCTTTTCGAGCATCACCCTTCTCACAACAGGATGGCCTTCGTAAAAGTATTGCCAATGGGTGTGGAGAGTCAACATCCTGTTTACCACCTTTGGGCTTCAGCTTGCTCGCCCACAACTTCCCTAAAAACTGCATTTCTTGCAGCTCTTCCTCTTTCTTTATATTCTTGATCTCTACTGAGTCCTCGCTCTTTTGAAATAATTCAAATGAATCTTCGCATTTTTTCTGTTTCATTTAATTCTTCCAACCTGCTAGGTCAAGGTCAAGGGTTAGTCTTGAATATAATTACAGACTCAGTACTTACCTCCAAGCTAAATGATATAGATTTTTCTGCTTCGAGCTCATTCTCTGCTTCTTTTACATAAGCAATTCATTGAGATTGACCTCAAAATTCTCAAACTCCTCATCAATTTGTAAAGTTTCCACACAAATGTCCATTGGGTACACCTCAGGTTGATACGACTACTCCTCTTTGCTCTGTGGCTCCAAATGATTGATATCTCCCCATCGAGGTAGTACACCTTGTTGGAATTGCAAAGCATCCTCTCTGATTTGCTATACTTTTTACTGAAATAGTTGTTACATATTTTATTGGAACCACTGCATATCTTGTCAAATTTGAAGATTGTTAGTAGTCATACTATTAAGCATTCCTTTTAGAGATGTACCTGAGTCCTGTTGGCTCTCCGAATCTTAGGTGTTAGACTATATAGCTTTTAGAAATTACCCTCCATCATCCTAGAATTGTAGAGTATTCTGCCGTAATTGCAAAGTATTAACATTCATTATATCAATCCACTATTCCTGAGATGGACCAGAGTCATGATAAGAAGCTTTTGGTCTGTATGAGAATTGTTGTGTATCCTGCAAACTATGATGGAAATAATTCTGATGATTATCCAATCCATAACAAAAGTTTTGTTAATCTGTCCAAACATTGTTATAGGATTGGGAATATAAATTAAAGAAAAAATTACTTCCATCTATGATGATTTTTAAAATTTTTATAAAATACAAACACGAAACACAATAAAGAAAGGATCAGGAAATAACTGAAAAGAAACTAATTACGAACAAATATATACAAAACACTAATCAAAATCATGAACAAAAGCTAAACATCGCACTTCCTGGCAATGATGCCAAAATTGACCAGCGCATCGTAACGCTAGTGAAAATAAAATAACTAGACTACTATTGTAGCAGTGGTGAGTCTAGGCTGATCCAACAGGGAGTGTTCAATTAGCTTATGAAATGAAATTAATCAGTGTTTAGGAAAAGGGGGGTTTAGATTTTTGAAATAACAACATAAAATGAAACTAACTAATAAAAACAAATTAAAGACAATAGATGAAAAATGGTAAAATTGGGGAATTCGGTAGGGATCCGGTTCTTTGGTTCAATCTCGGCTTATACCCTAATTAAACATAACTCAACAATTTGTTGTTCTCAAATCTCTCCTAGCAACTATTAATCGTGGGTTAATAATTAACTTGAGTTTTCCCTTAGGATTTGTTTAATCAAGATATGATCATTAATTGAACTTAACCACCAAATAACCTAGGATACGACCTTTAGATTTAATTGGGTAGTAGCATTACGAAGTAAAAAATTGATTAATCAAGGCAACAACCACATACGATGTGTCATTTGACCTAGGTCATGTTATCCCCAATGATTACGAATCATTAGTCGCTACACATAAATTTCAAGATAACAATTACGGATTATATCAAAATTCTAGTGTTGGTTATGCAATCAAATGATTCAAAGAGCGCATTAAAATCATCCTTTCATAATTCAATAGGTTCATACATAAAAAATTAAACAATAATAAAAATTTGATTATCTACATACAAAACCCAAATCAATTAACATAGGATAATATAATCAATTTCTAATGAGAGAAAGAAACAATAAAAATAATAAAAAATGCATATTACCTCTAAACTAGTTTCAGGATCTTAGCCTTCTATAGGTTTATTCCAGGAAAAATGCATTAGCCCCTTACTTATTTCCCCAGCTGAAGGCCCCCCTAAAAACCTCACTACTGCAAGCTTTTACTCTATCTACTGTTCAGGATGGGACAAATAAACTTCATCATTTTTGTCCACTCCACTGTTCACACAGCTCTTCTTTAGTCGCAGCCCTCTTCACTCTTCTCTCACCCCACTCCTACTCGTAGATCTCTTTCTTTCAAGCCACACTAAACCGCCTCCACTCTTCTCTCCAAGTCCCTCACTATAGCTTGAAGGGGCGAATTAAGTCTCCTGTTCTTCTCCATGGTAAAACCCTCAGCTGTTACCCTATTAAGCGCATGCAATCTTAGCGTTTAACTTCCAACCTCTTGCACTACATTTTCTTCATCTTACACTGTCGTTTTGTTTTTCTTTTTCCTATTGTCCATCTTCATTCATAGGTCTTTGCATTTGCGCTCCAATTTGCTTTAAAATCTTGTCTTTTTGGCCTCAAATATATATCAAGATATCTAACCTAGAAGTCAACACAAATTGACCTCAAATTAAGCCTTTTACCTTAAAAATAGGAGTAAAATAACATGGAAATACATAAGAAAATATAAGATAATTCAATCTTATCAAATTTGATATAGCTAGCGCAACGCTTCAATCGGGTATGTGCTTAAACATCTAATAGATGTATAGGCATGTGTCGAATGGGAGTGGGGCACTATAGTGCTTGGTATCAAAGCATAGTTTGGCATCCATAGGGGCATATAGGGGGCATATAGGAACATTAGGTATGGAATATTGTGAGAAATATGGATAGTGATAAAAGTTCTTATCTATTATAGGTCATCCGTCATAGGTGATCAAGTTGGAAGGTCAGTTGACTTAAATGACCTAGAATCAGGAGGAGCTAGTAGGGAGTCTTCTAAGTCTCAACCTGAGAGAATGCCTCCAAAAATTCCCAAGAGAAGAGAAAAGAGGTATGATAAACTGCAAAAGTAAGGGGTTGTGGACTTATACAGAAGTACAGACCCTACAGAGGTCGAGGGATGGCTAGAGAGAATGAAGAGAGATTTTTATCAGATGGATTGCGAGTCAGACGAGAAGTTTGACTATGTAGTTTCCCTACTACAAGGCGTAGTATACCAATATTGGAAAACTATTCCAGGCAGTACCACCAGGCCTTGTGACTTGAGGTGGGAAAACTTTCTAAGAGTCTTCAAAGGGAACTACATGCCCAAGATCTACCTGGGCAGAAAGATGAAAGAGTTCTTAGATTTGAAGCAAGACAATTTATCTGTGGCAGAGTATGAGATAAGGTTCAATGAACTGATGGGGTATGCTACTACCTTAATTCCTACAGAGGAAGACAAGTGTAGGAGATTCGATGGTGGGCTGAACATGTAGATTTGGACGAGGTTAGCCATTTCTAATATAGATAGTTTTACGAAACTACGGGCTGCCTCGATCCAAATTGAGCAGTTGTTGAATGATAGTCAGTCAAAATATAGATCATATTCTAAATTGAATAGGCCTAGTAAACCTCAGGGTTATTTTATTAGACGGTTTAGCAAGCGTCAAAATTGATCTTTTTAACCACTGGCTTGATCAAGACAGTCAGGGTTCAAACAGAGGGGCAGCTTTGTATAGTCTAGTGGTGGAAAAGGTGTAGTATTAGGACAGTTATTAAATTTTAAACATTATAGGAAGAAGCAAAGTGATAATGCTGGAAGTTAACAGGAGCTTACCTACGATATGGCTCTTTTGAGGATTGTTCAGTTGTGTTTGGAGTATAGTCTGAAAGGAGAGGAGGAGGAGTGGTAACAGAAACTACAATCTAGTAGAGCTGAGCTAGTGGGTCTTAACAGAGAGGTCGTGGAAGTGGCAAAATGGGTTCTAGGAGTCCCACTATCAAGATTGAGGTACAGAGCAATCAACAGCAGTCTTAGGCCCGAGTGTATGCAATGACTAGAGAGGAGGCTCAAAATTCTCCTGATGTCATTGCAGGTGTGTTGCTTATTTTTACTTATGAAGCTTTTGCATCGTTAGATCTTAGATCTATGCATTCCTTTATCGCACAGCATATGGCATCTAGGTTGTATTGTGATAGAGAGATATTGAGATATGGATTAGAGGTGAGTACACCGATAGGTAGTACTACAGTGATATGAGAAGTTTGTGAGAGGTTGATCTAAATTGACCAGGTAGAGTTAGAAAAGATTTGATTGTACTAAAATTAAGGGAGATACATATTATCTTAGGGATGGATTGGCTCACTAATTATAAGGCTAATATGAACTGCTACATTAGGGAGGTAATACTAGAATCTCCTAATCAACCGAGAGTAGTTTTAAGAGGTATTAATCAAGCAGTGCCAGCCAGACTGATCTCATTTATAAATGCCTTAAGGTTGATGCTAGGAGGATGTGAGGCTTATCTGGCCCGTGTCATCGATACCTGAACTGGGCGGAACGTGCAGAACATTCCTATGGTTAGGGAATTTTTGGATGTGTTTCCTACAAAGTTGTTTGGTTTACCTCCAGATAGTGAAATAGAGTTTACGATTGACTTATTTTCGAGTGCTGCTCTTATATCTATTCCTCCATATAGGATGGCACTTGTGAAACTAAAAGAGTTGAAGGCTCAACTCTAGGAGTTGTTGGAAAAGGGTTTCATTAGACCCAATGTATCACCATGAGGACCTCCAGTATTATTTGCGAAGAAGAAAGATGAAACTCTGAGACTGTGCATCGATTATAGACAACTAAATCGGTTAACGGTAAAGAACAATTATCCGTTGCCTAAAATTGATGATTTGCTTAATCAATCGTAGGGAGCTTAGGTGTTCACTAAGTTAGACTTGAGATCTGGGTACTCTCAATTGAAGATAGCAGAGGCTAATGTACCAAAAAGTGCGTTCAAGAGCAGGTATGGCCATTTTGAGTCTCTAATAATGCTATTTGGGTTAACTAATACCCCAACTGCATTTATGGCATTGATGTGTTAGGGTAATGTAAATATAGTGCCCTAGAAAGTAAGTGTGTTTACATATAACTTAATTTTCTTCCAGTTACAATATTCTAATGAAAATTTTTATTATTAATAAAACAAAAGAGTTTGGTTTTATTTGTACGAGCATAATATAACTAGTCATAAGTTACCAAGGTTCCTTTGTAAGTAATATACATATATATGGAGATATATGGGAAACATGTATCTTATTAGGATTTAAATTAATTGATTTATAGTCGAATAATCAAGTCAGTCGCTTGATTATAGTTTAGATTGTAGTGTTGGGATTTACCTCCATGTAAGTAAAGGAGTTTACTGCAAAGGAATGATGAGTTTCAAATCATGATAGTAGTTGACTGTCAGTAATGGCACTATTAAATGAATCTGGAATCGCGTATATTTTTTAAAGAATAAAGTAGGTCGTTACTTTAATCTTAAAATATACACTTTAGCATTTGTTTATTACGAACCACAATCTTGATGAGTGGTGAACTCATGTGTGTTTCATTATAATTCTTGATATGATTGTAATGGAATTTTAGAGGGTATCAATCTAGTCTCTGCATATTGGAATTATTAATTGAAACATATATCAGGGAACATTTTCTCAAATAAAGAGTTTATAGTGATATCATCAGTTCTAGATATTTTACGGAGAATGGTGGTTAAACTAGCACTAGCAGTTTGATGGACTAGCTACCCATCAAGTCTTAATACCAAGATTAGATCTTGTGTGTTAATCATCAGGTAGAGTGAAACAGAAGATCTAGAAGGAAAAACCAACATAAGGGCAAAATGGTATTTTTACCCTTTATTGTGCAGATAACTATAATATGGTTCATAATAGAGTTTGCAATTGGACATCAAATTAATATTTTTGAAACATATTTTCCTATAATTTTAAGTCATTCAAGAGATCAACCAATTGGCTTTAGTGGAATGACATTTGGTTAATAATTTGGTATTAATTCTAATGAGATTACATTAATTCTGGTCTTATTGTAGCTTGAATTATTTAAGTCCAATTAGATTCCCCATTTGGCTTTTGGGAAGGTTATCAAGGAAAGAAAAAAATAAACAAGTGTTATCAAAAAGAAAATGAGACAGTTTTGAGAGAAATGGACGAATTAAATTCGAGCCAATAAGACCGGAACAATTTAATTAGGTCTTAATCCTATAATAAAATGTTGGACTTACACTAATTAATTGTTAATTATAAGCCCAAAAGAACATTTAATATTAGGCTAAATTTTGGTTTAATTAATTAGATTAATTAGATTAAAAAAAAGGACGGAAAAAACCAAACTCTACAATGATGTAGAATTCGGTTATGTCTTTTATTAATAAAAGCATGAAAGAAATGGGCGTTTAGGTAATGCTCATCATCATTAAATGGTTTAATGATTGTTTTAAAAGCATACAACATCTCCCTCCTTCCATTTTCGATGATAGAATTCTTAAGTAATGTTTATCATCATTAAATGGTTTAATGGATTTTAAAAGTTAGAAAAATATACATGAATGAATGTGAGCATGTAATAGAGACAATTCATTTGGATGATTACTAAATGAATGGTGCGTTGGCTCTCCACTCACTCCCAAAGCCAATCATGCATCTCATTTTTAAATGGGTTTAATGGTTGGTTTTAATGTATATAATGTATATAACGTACAACTCCTTTAATTCATGAAAGATGAATGAAGGTGGGAGTGGCGAATGAAGGTAGGAGTGCTAAATGAAAGAGTGCGTGCATTTGGTACAAAACTCTCTCCCATTAATATCCAAGTGTTGGACTTGTAAAGACACATGTTCATTTAGCTTTCATGTAAAAAAATTAACGTGTGTGGCTTTTCTATCTCACTCACTCTGTCTTTCCATTTTCGGTGATAGCATAGAAAAACACATAACTCTTTAGCATTCTTATGATTAAAAGAATTAAGAGTTGCATTTTTTGCTCTCTCTCCTGTAGGATCAAAAACAAAAACATACTTAGTTTGCCTAAATGGTAGATTGCAAAAAAAATTTCCGAATTAAAATATAGCGGAAGCATAACACCAAATCAACCTGCTTTTGATCCATATATAATACGGTATAAGAAAATAAATAAAATAAGAATGAGATCAAAAAAATTTTTACCGACTCCTTACTATGTCTTTGATTCCCCGCTGTTATGTCCTTAACCAATTCAATCTACCACTTGTTCTCCTTGGACAACTTAGTTATCAAGATCCTTTGGTAGGAAAGGAGAAGAAAAATTAGACAGCAAACCTTTTGCTATATTTGGCTAGTTCAAAAAAACAAAACAATTGAGACGTTCTCTTTTTCTATAATCAATATTTTTTAAAACAAAAAGAGACCTCTTTCGCTATGTTTGGCTAGTGTTTAGAGATCGGAGAGAGACTAAAATTTTCATATGTTAATAGCATCGACGCTAAAACGAAAACTCTCTTTACAAGTACAACACCTTTCGGTTGTTTAAAAGAGTGAAGAGACAAAATCGAGAGATCAAAGGTGAGTTGCCCATTACGTTAATGGAGAGCTCCAAAAACCACACCCCTCATTTAGCTTCAAAACTAAGTTAATTGTCTTCTTTCAAGTCTAATAGTTGGACAATTGTATGGAGAGAGTGGACGAAGTGCATTACTGAACCAATGCATTACTGAACCATCCATCAAAACCATTGAATGATGAAGTGCATTACTGAACCAATGCATTCTTTCCACACATGACCGTTACTTTCATTTAAGATGTTTTAAAACACCATCTAATAAAACCTTTTAATGAAGAAGAAGCATGATCAAATTCTACAACTTTGTAGAATTCAGTTTTGCTTTATTTTTATTAATAATCATATTTTAATTCATTAAACTAGTTCATTAAAATAAAATCCAGCCTAATATTAAAAGTTCCTTTGGGCTTATAATTAACAATTAATTAGTGAAAGCCTAACGTTTAATTATAGGCTTAAACTTAATTTAATTAACTCTTAATTAAATTGTTTCGATCTTACTGGCCAGAATCTAATTCGTCCATTTCTCTCTAAATTGTCTCATTTGCTTTTTGATAACTTCTGTTTATTTTTTTTACTTTCCTTGATAACCTTTCCAGAAGCCAAGTGTCATTAGAATTAATTCCAAGTTCTTAACCAAATGTCATTCCACCAAAGACAATTGGTTGAGCTCTTGAATTACTTAAAATTACGAGAAACTGTGTTTCAAAATTATTAATTCAATGTCCAATTGCAAATTCTATTATGAACTATATTATAGCGATCCACATAATAAAGGGTAAAATTATCGTTTTGCCTTTATGTTAGTTTTTCCATCTAAATCCCCCGTTTCACTCTACATGGTGATTAGCACACAAAATGGTGTTAAGACTTGATGGGTAGCTAGTCCATTAAACTACCGGTGCCAGTTTAATCACCAATCTCCGTAAAACATATAAAAGTGATGATATCACTATAAACTTTTTATTTAAGTAAATGTTCTCTGATGCATGTTTCAATTAATAATTCCAACATGCGGATACTGGATTAATACCCAGTAAAAATCCATTCCAATCATATCAAGAATTATAACGAAACACATATGAGTTCACCACTCCTTAAGATTATGGTCCGTAATAAACAAATACTAAAGTGTATATTTTAACATTAAAGTAACATGCTTTCTTTATTCTTTAAAAACATACCCAATTCTATATTCATTTAATACTGCCATTATCGACAATCAACTACTATGATGATTTAAAACTCATCATTCCCTTAAAGTAAACTCCTTTACTTAAACGAAGGTAAATCGTAACATTATAGTCTAAACCATAATCAAGTGGCCAACTTGATTATTAAACTATAAATCAATTAATTTAGATTCTAATAATATACTTGTTTCCTATACATCTTCATGTATATGTATATCACTTACAAAAGAACCTTTGGTACCTTATGACTAGTTATATTATGCTCATACAAATAAAACCAAACTCTTTTGTTTTATGAATAGCAAATATTTTGATTACAATATTGTAACTCGAAGAAAATTAAGTTATATGTAAATACACTTGCTTTCTAGGGCACCATATTTACATAACCCTAACATCTCCAAGCTCTCCAAAACTGTAAGCTATAGTAAATAAAAAGGTCTCATTTTTGCTCCACCAACCTATTGAACAAAGAAAAAGGAGAATAAGTGGTAGATCAGATTGGTTGAGGACACAACAGTGAGGAGTCAAAGCTGTAGCAAGGAGTCGGTAATAATCTGATCTTCTTCTTATTTTATTTGTTTTCCTTGTGATGTATCATGTATGGATTAAAAGCATTTTGATTTGGTGTTTACACTTCCGCTGTGTTTTGATTTCGGAAAAAGTTTTTTAAATATACTATTTAACCAAACCAAGTATGTTTTTTTTTCAATCTAACATGATGAATAAGGTGTTTCAAACCTACCTTGGTCATTTTTTAATTATGTTCATAGATGACATTTTGATGTATTCAAAGAGTAGAGAAGAGCATGCTGAACATCTGAGAATAATCCTAGAGAATATGAGGGAGAAACAACTGTATGCCAAATTCAGTAAATATGAGTTTTGTCTGAATGAAGTAGTGTTTCTAGGATATATAGTAACTGGACAAGGCATACAAGTAGATCAAAATAAGATAGAGGCAGTGATGAAGTAAGAGGCTCTAAAGTCTATGTCTGAGATCTCAAGTTTCCTCATATCAGTCGGATATTACCGAAGGTTTGTTGATGAGCTTTTGTTGATCTCAGCCCTTCTGACTAAACTTCTAAGATTAACCCTTAAGATGGAATGATGAATGTCCTAGGAGCTTTGAAGAGTTGAAGCATCAGTTAATTATCGCATCGGTATTGACTATTCCATCAAGAACTAGCAGTTATGTGGTTTATAGTGATGCATCACATCAAGGATTGATATGTGTACTAATGCAGTATGGCAAAGTAATAGCCTCTATGTGTCGAGATAATTAAGGCCTCTGATAGTTGTCAATTGCATTATATTTTAGGGTTTAATTTGTTAAGTATTTAGTGTTAAATTGAGGTTGAGTGTGTGTTTAGTGTGTTAATTTTTGTGTGAGGTTGAGTGTGTGTTTAGTGTGTTAATTTTTGTGATTTGCATGATGTTTTAGGGTTCAATTTGTTAGGTATTTAGTATTAATCTGAGTGTTTAGTATGTATTTAGGTTTAAATTGTGTTAATTTATGTTTTTAATTGTTTCTATGGGTTAGTATGATGAGTCTTTGAGCTTAATCGTTACATTTTTCAGGTACCTTGATGGGTTTGTTGGTGTTTCAGGGTAAATGGTGAAGAACAGAGAAGATTAGAGGAGTTTCTGGGCCAAAGGCTTAGCCCACGATTGTGACATATCAAGCCACGATCGTAACAGACAAGGATAAGCCAAAGCAGCTAAGCCATGATCATGCATACGGGGGCACGATCGTGACAGAGAGCTTACATCCAGGCCACGATCCTGCACATGGGACCATAATTGTGACAGAAAGGTTAAGGCATTGGCCACGATCGTGGCCCTAAATCAGAAACTTGACTTTCGCAAGATTTTTGGGACCGTTTCGACCCCGACTTTGACCTAGAGTGCCCAGAGTTTAAATATGACATGATGAGACAAATGTAAGAAGTTTTGGAGAGTCTGAATAGAGAGCTTTCATGTCAGCCACATTTCAGAAAAATTGTAGAGAATTTTTTAGAGATTGAGGAAGGAAACGAAGGAAGAGAGACAAGAAGACAAAGCTTCATGCGACATACTTCTCGAAATAGGTGGTTTCCAGCTGTCACTGCCTCCACGATCCATTCTGACAGTAGTTTCTTTTTCTATTTAAATGTAATTTATGTATGAAATTAGGATATTTATTGAAGTTATTGTTGTTAAGTGTTACTTATTATCTATACTCACCTTTGGGTTTTCAATTCTTGAGATTAATAAAGATTAATTGGTTGTGCTTCCTTTTGATTTAATAGTGATTCAATTTCTACTCATAATAATTCGACAATAAATTGAGAGGGTGAGCTGAGTGAAAATTATCAATTTGGGCTAACGAGAGTTATGTGATTTCCCTGAACAGGTGGTTTCCCACTGTCGCTGCCTCCATGATTTGAGAAGTACATCCTGTTACACTTCGTCTCCTTGTCTCTCTTCCTTTGTCTCCTACCTCAATCTCTCAAAAACTCTCTAGGGTTTTCCAGAATGTCGCTAGCCTGAAAGCTCTCTATTCAGGCTGTTCAAAAACTTCCTGCATCTGTCCCATCATGTTATATTTATACCTTGGGCATTATAAGTCAAAGTCGAGGTCAAAACAGTCTAAAAAATCTTACGAAAGTCGAGTTTCTGCTTCAGCCTGATACAGGCCATAATCGTGGCCCTGCCTGTCGTGATCGTGGCTAGTGCCTTAACCTTTCTATCACAATCATCGCCTCATGTGTACTATCATGGCCTGGATGTAAGCTCTCTGTCATGATCGTGTCCCTATGTACATGATCGTGGCCTGGTTGCTTAGGCTCATCCTTGTCTGTCACTATCATGGCCTACTATGCCACAACTGTGGGCTTTGCCTTTGGCCCAAAAACTCCTCGAATCTTCTCCATTCTTCACCGTTTACCCTGAAACACTAGCAAACCTATCAAGGTAGCTCAAAAATATAATGATTCAGCTCAAAGACTCACACCAACCCATAAAAACACTTAAACACATAAATTAACACAATTAACGCACTAAACACATGCTCAGCACTTAATTTAACACTAAATACTAAACAAATTAAACCTTAAAATATGATGCAATTGAAAACTATCAAAATTACCATAATTAAACGTTTGCTTGTCCTCAAGCTAACAACATAAGAAACATAACAAAAATGAAGCATACAATGCAAAAAAATGAGACAATGGCTTCGACTTCATGAAATAAATTTAATCCTAAACATAATCTAACTTGTTATTTCTAATCATTAACCTGCAAAATCTATGCCTAAGGGTTCTGAACTACATATACAAGTTAATCTGGAGCTAAGTGCTAATTCAATTACCCTTTTCAATTGTACACACACATTAATAATTCTTTATTCCTTCAGACTTTGTACCTATTCCTAAGTATATTTTAGTGAAAATTCAAGCTTATTACAAGTCTGGTAGGTTTTTAAGAAAAACACGTTTTTTATATATTTTTAAACACGGACTTAGTATTTTACTCGAAGGAAAACATCGGTGATGAATGTTAATCCAGTTACTCGAATAAGTCAATTATTAACAGCTTGGTTAAAATGTCATTATAGCCTTTTAACGCGAAGATACACATTTATAGTGCTTGTTGATCTGATTACTCAGCTATTATCATGTTTTTAATTGGCTACTGGCTCTATTCATAACCCGAAGGCTAGCGAAATAGTAATTTATTAACAAAACACTTTTTTGATTACCTACCATTTTGTTTTTAACTATTCGTTTTCATGAAAAATACTAGTTAAGCTACTTGAGTTGAAGGGCCTCAAATTATGAATGAAAGTGACAACCTAGAGTGTGCTAAATTTACACTAAGTCCTAATTAAGCCGTATATTTATCCAAAAACCCTTATTCACTAATTTTGCTAGCTAATGATCATTTATAACCTACTAGACTATGTTCAAAATTAACCAAATTTCACTCATCTAAGCCATTGACACATTCAAATAGTTTGCACAATGTAACCTAATAACTGTCATATAATTTGCAAAATCACATTCAAAAGCAAAAACACAAAATCCCACCCCACACTTGAACAACACATTGTCCTCAATTTGAGAAGGAGGCACACATCACATAAGATAAGTAAAGACAAAACAAAAATTAAAGTGACAGTAAACAAATAAAAATAAAAAGAACAAAAAATAAATTAGAGCTGAAAGTTAATTTGAAACGAAAAATTGGGTTAGGTATAAATCCAAAGGAGATGGAGTTGGTGATGGTGTCGGAGGTGGTAATTGAATGCCTTGAGACTTGGGTTAGGTATAAATCCAAAGGAGATGGAGATAGTGATGGTGTCCAAGGTGGTAATTGAATGCCTTGAGACTTAAAATACTGATGGATCCGTTAGATATCCCGGCTCTGGCATCGTTATGTTCATGCCATCTCTGTAAGTGTCTTGTTAGTCTCAATGACTGCAGCAACACCTTCTTCCAGCCTTGTTATTCTTCCTCTTATTCCTTAGACTCTTCACTGGTGGATTCTTCTTGTGCCTGCCAAGGTGGTGTCGAGCTCGAGCTTGTCTGACTCGCCCTGATCTGAACATGCATCTTTTGGTTAATGTCCCTCAATGTCATGTTTTTGGAATGGATGATCTCAATATGGAATAAGTGATGGTGATTGAGGAAGTCAGGAGGTGAACTGCTAATCCCCTGCGTTCCACACCAAAATGTTTTACAATGGCAGACACTATATAACCCATTCCAAGATAGTTGCTCCACTTATGTGGAGTCACAGTAAGGGAATTAAGGATATGGGCAGATGTGCATATTGGAATACTATGGTCCATACATCACAGTATAAAGAGTTCCTTAGTAGAACACTTGTTAGTTATGGTCTTGTCAAAGACCAATTGACACATAAATTTGTGCAACAATAAGTGTTCATGGGACTGTACAATGTTGTTGTGAGCATTCTTTACATAAAATCGCTCAACTTTAGTTAGCTCATGCTAATATTGAGAAGGACGGAAGTCATCATGTTGATCGATAATGGTGGATTCGGGGAATCCATATAACTTGCACATGATTTCAACATTCAGTTCAAATGCTCATCCTCCCAACCTAAACCACAGTTCTTTTATGTTCTTGGGGTCAAAGGTCAGGGTTGTGAAAAATTCCAGTGTGAGCTCCTCATAAGTAGGGCATTGAAATCGAATAAATTGAGCCCCCTGCATCATCTCGACTAGGTTTTGTACCCACTCATACAATTCTAGGCTATCTAGTGTATCAAATTCAAAATACTTGGGAACTACAATTTGTCTAGAGTGAAGGGAATGGAAACGAGTGCCTTCCTCCTTAGTGTAAATTGGAAAAGGAGCTCAATTTTTGCATGCAATTTGTTGCCGTCCATATGGTTCCCAGTCGACTGATTGCTTAATTTGTGGCACAATTTTGGTAGAAATTGAAAAAATTTAGAGGTTTTAAATTTCTAGAGAGAAGTGAGAGTGTTTGAATGCTTGAATTCTAAAAAGATAAAATGAAATTGAAAGTGAAAGTAAAGTTAGTATTGAATATATAGGTGGTAAAAAGGGTAAAATGGCAAAGTTGGCCATGAGGCCATGGCCATGGCCATGGCCTGCGGTATACTACCACTCCTAATTTGTTCCTTTTTTGTCTTCCTCCACTCTTTTCGCTTCCACTACTTGATTCTTTTCCTATTTCATCTCTCTTTTAATGCTTGCACGATCATCCATATAATTCCAAATTCCTACTCCTTTTCTGCTTTTATTTAAAAAAATAAACTAATCCTAACTATGGAATTTCAAACGTTCGAATAAAATTAACAAAGAACTACATTTCCATGCGTTGCCTCCCATGCAGCGCTTCTTTTAACGTTAGTAGCTCGACACTCCATTAAGCTCAAGGTGGTTGGAATGAATGGTTCGATGGTAGTGTCTTCATTAATCTCAGCGTTTGCACTTTAGCTACCATATTACAGTTACCACTATCCTTATAATTTTCCTTTCCTTGCCTTCTCCTTTATGAGCGTTTCTTCTTGAAAGCATTCCCAGCATATATAATATCCTCCCATTTGCCTCGAGGTTTGGGCTTTTTGAGATCCACTTGAGGTGAAGGAGATTTGTACTCTATTGTAGCTACCTTAAATGTCAATTTCTCCTTCCCTAATTGCAGAGTTAATTTGCCCCCATCAACACCAATAATTAAACGTGCAGTGGCCAAGAACGGGCATCCAAGAATTATCAGGTTGTCCCCATCTTCACTGATATCCAAAATATAGAAGCCTATGGGAAAGATGAATTTATCAACCTTTACTCGCACATCTTGTATAATTCCTATCAGTCTATATGATATTTTATCAATTGTCTTAACCAAAAACTTAGTGGGTACTAACTCTCTTAACCCCCCATTTAGACTTAATGTGTAGGGCATCATATTTATACTCGTGCCTAAATTCACGAATGCCCTGTCTATGATAATCTTGTTAATGCTACAAAGGATGAAAAAGTCCCCTAGGTCCTCTTTCTTCTTAGCTATGTTGGGGTCATTTTCTAGTGGTTGCTCCTTAACCTTCTTCTTGATGAACTCCTATAAATTGATCTTTTTTTGTACTAGTCCCGTCACTTCCTCGACCTTATTTTGCTCAATCTCCTTTAATTTTTCTGCTTCCCTGGTTACATATAACTCCCACTATTATGCAATAGGGAATGGAAATACACGTCAAGTGGCATTGAGAGATTCGATTAAGAGATCGTTCAGAAGGTCCTCTTTAACCACTTGACCTTCTTCTTTTCTTCTATCTTTTCCAGTTCCTCATCCTGAGTCTGACTTATAACTATGTTACGTTCTTTTGGATTTGACTCGGTGTTGTTTAGAAGAGTTCCAACATTCCGAGTCGACATAGCCTCCGCTAACTAGCCTACTTGAACTTATAAATTGTGTATAGAGGAGGTATGATTCTTTGTTACTTACTCAAATTTGCTCTCAAGTCCCATATATGCTTCCTCCATATCTCCAATATTATCCAAAATTTTGTCCAACTTTGAATCCATTGAGCTTGCTTTATCTTGTTGGAAGTTTGATTGCCACTAAGACTTGAACTGCTTTCCACTGTTGTTATTTGACTAGGAAAGTTAGGGTGATTCTTCCACCCAAGGTTGTAAGTGTTGGAGTTAGGATTGATTCCCCGTCCTCGTCCAAATTATGCTCCCATATAGTTTGCTTGCTCCTAGTTATCCTCTCTTATCAAGTAACAGTCCAAAATATCGTGGTATGTCTAACCACAAAGCTCACACTTCAGTTGTAAGGCTTTAACTTGGGCCTTCATGTTACTTAATTGTCACGTCAAATTGTCGATCTTTCGCTTACATCTCCGTCATTTAATCAACCATAATGATTCTCTTTTGCTCTTGAATATTTGTATGTTGCCTACCTCGCTCACTCGTCCATAGGCAGTTGTTGCTAGCCATCTCTTTGATCAACTCCTCTGCCTCATTAACCATCTTTCACATCAAAGATCCTCCTAATGCTGCATCTATCGTGCCTCTAGTAGGTGGGTTTACTTCATTGTAGAATATCTACAGAAGGAACTCCTTCGGTAAGTTATGATGTGGGCACTTCCTTTGCAGGTCCTTGTATCTCTCCCATGGTTCATAAATCGACTCCTTGTCACCTTGTTGGAAATCAGTTATTTCCTTTATTATCTTTATGGCTTTTGTCAGTGGGAAGTACTTGTCTAAGAAAGCATGCACAAGCTGTTCCCACGTTGTGATATTAACGGGGCTCAGTGAATGATACCAAGCCTTCGCTCAATCTCTAAATGTGAAAGGGAATAGCATAATCCTAACAACATCCTCTAACATTTGGTCATACTAGAAAGTATCACAAATTCCGAGAAATTCATGATATACACATTTAAATACTCATTCGCCGATCCGTAAAATTGGACGTTCCACTGAAGCATGTTCAGGAGGCGACCTAGCCACTCTTTGGTTTAATGGGTTAAACCCTAGCCTCATAAAGTCTATGAGAGTTCTTTGTTATCGTCCAGGTTTCACTTCCTGATCCATGTTCCTTTGAAATTCCTCGGCCATTGTCGACTTTTCTATCTCTTCTTCTTCCTCTTGCTGATCTTTCCTAAGGGTTTGTTCTAATCACCAGATATCTAGATCTATTGTCTCCGCTGCGCGACTTGAACCTCTTATGACTCTTGTGTTCATACAAGAGCATGCTTCCTAAAAATGAATGAAAGAAATTAAAACAAAAAATAAAACTACTCTAACACCTTAAACTATAGAACTAAATTGCCTTCCCTGGCAATGACACCAAAAACTTAATCGCAAGGTTACAAGCGCTAAATTTTGAAATTTATAACCTTGGTAAATTTCGCAAGCACACGGGTCATTTGCATAATACCTAAGGTATCGATCCTATGAGGAGGGCTAAACTAGTCCTAAAACCTAAGGTCATACTAACTATAATAATTTAAAAGAAATAAAATAATGCAGAAAATAAACCAATCGAACAATTAATTTTAAGAATTGAGTTGAAGAAATCTAAATAGGAAACCAAACCACACAATTAATCCCAAAACTAACCTAGAAATTATCAAGTGACAGAAAGGGGGATTCAATTCGAAATTAACGAAAACCTAATCAATTATACAATTCTTGACTCAATGGGTCTAGACAGTCCTAGGGTAAATTACTCTCTCTCGAGTTATAATTCTTAACCCTAATTGATAATCCCTAATTTAAATTATGGAATCGCGATCTTTGGATTCGTGATTGACCCAAAACTTAAATTAGTTGTAAATTGTCTATTAACCTACTCAGAATCTATGCTCGATCTCTTGTTACACGACTCTACTAGTTTGATCCAATTCTTTACCTATCAATTCACCTAACTCTCATTAGCCCAGATTGATTATTTTCACCCAAGTCATCCTCTCATTTTATTGCCGAATAATTACGAGCAAAAATTGAATCACAATTAAATAAAAAGGATGCACAACCAATTAATCTTTATTAATCTCAAGAATTAAAAACCTTAAGGTGAGTATAGACAATAATCAACACTTACGAATAACAATTTCAATAAATATTCTAATTTCATACATAAATAAAATTTAAATAAACAAAGAAACTACAGTCAGAATGGATAGTAGAGGTAGCAATAGTGAGAAACCAACCTATTCTGGGAAATACGTCGTGTAAAGTTTTGTCTCCTTATCTCTCTGCCTTTGTCTCCTTTCTTAATCTCTCAAAACTCTCTAGGGTTTTTTCGGAATGTGGCTGGCATGAAAGCTCTTGATTTAGACTCTCCCCCTGTTGCATCTGTCCTATCATGTATTTATACTTTGGGCGTTGTAGGTCAAATGGACCAAAAAATTTTGTGAAAGTCGAGTATCTGCTTCAGCCCCATGCAGAACACGATCATGGCCCTATCTGTCATGATTGTGGCCAGCACCTTAACCTTTCTATGATGATCTTGGCTATATGTGCACGATCGTGGCCTAGATGTAAGCTCTCTGTCACGACCATATGTCCATGTGTACGATCGTAGCCTGGCTGCTCTGGCTTGTCCTTGTCTGTCACGATCGTGGCCTGTTGTGCCACGATTGTGGGCTATACCTTTTGTTCAAAAACGCCTCAAATCTTCTCCTTTCTTCACCATTTACCCTGAAACACTAGCAAACCCATCAAGGTACCTAAAAAATATAACGATTAAGCTCAAAGACTCATACTAATCCATAAAAACATTTAAACATATAAACTAACACAATTAACACGCTAAACACTCAATTTAACACTAAATACTTAACAAATTAAACCCTAAAACACAATGCAATTGATAACTATCATCGAGACAATTAAGGTCTCACGAGATTAATTATTCGATACATGATTTAGAGTTTACTATAGTGGTTTTTGCCCTAGCGATATGAAGACACTACTTATATGGAGAGACTTTCCAGATATATACCGATCATAAGAGCTTGAGGTATAAGTTGAGTTAAAAGGAGTTAAATATGAGATAGAGGAGGTGGATAGAGCTGTTGAAAGATTATGACTATACAATTGAGTATCATCTGGGAAAAGTTAATGTGCTGGCAGTTGCATTGAGTAGAAAGTTGATTAATCGTGTAGCTCATATTCAGACATTGAGGTTACTGAACCTAGTTCAATTGAGAGCTTTAAATGTGGAGTTAAATCTAGAGCAGAATGAGGCATTGATAGTTACCCTGAAGCTGAGGCTGATGTTATATGATAGAGTTAGAAAGGTCCATAGTAAAGATCCTAAAATGGTGAAGCTTATTGAGAAGTTGAAGTTGAACCTGGATTTCGAGTTTGAACTGAGAGATGAGACATTGTGGTTAAAGTAAAGGTTGTGCATGCCTGACATTAATAGCTTTAGAAAGGAGATTCTGAAGAAGGAGCATGTAGTAGCTTAGTCTATGCATCCTAGTACTACCAAGATGTATAACACACTGAAGCAAAATTTTTGGTGGCCAAGGATGAAGAAGCAAGTAGTTGACTATCTACCTAAGTGCTTAACATGCTTGTAGATTAAGGCTGAGCATTAGGCTTTAGTTAGGAAGCTTCATTCGTTACCTATTCTAAAGTGGAAATGGGAATAAATCACCATGGAATTAGTAACGGGATTGCCAAAGACTCTGAGGCGAAATGATGATATATAGGTTGTGGTGAACTGATTGACTAAGTCAACCCATTTCTTTAGAGTGAGAGAGAATAACCCCTTAGATCAGTTGGCCTGGAGATATATAAATGAGGTAGTTAAAATATATAGGGTTCTGGTGTCCATTGTATCTGACAGGAATCCTAGATTTACTTTAAGATTCTAGAAGAGCTTACAGTTAACTATAGGTATGAAGTTGAACTTCAATACTGTATTTCATCCTCAAACAAATAGACAGAGTGAGAGGACAATTAAGATTACTGAGGATATGCTTAGGGCATGTGTATTGGAGTTTTAAGTAACATGGAATTAGTATATATCCTTGATTCAGTTTTCCTGTAATAACTATAATCACAATAGTATCGGAATGGTATCGTATGAGACATTGTAGGGCAGAAAATGTCGATCACCTTTGTATTAGGGCGAAGAGGGTTTGAGAATGGTAAAAAGCACAAAACTAATATAGGATAATATGGATAAGGTGAAACTGATCCGAAGTAGAATTAAAGCAGCTCAAGATTGATAGAAGAGCTTGTGGATTAGCATTGAAGGGATATGGAATACAGTGTAGGAGACAAAATGTTTCTGAGAGTATCGCCTTAGCGAGGAGTGCTGAGGTTCAGTAAAAAAGGTAAGCTGAGCCCTAGGTATATTGGTCCTTATGAGATCATTGAGAGGATAGGACCATTGGCATACAAATTAGCTTTACTGAATGAGATGTCTCAGATACACAATACGTTCCACGTAGGTATGCTTAAGAGATATCGGTCTGATCTGATGCATATGTTACCGGCTCAAGAGATTGAAGTTGCTAGTAACTTAAGTTATATTGAGGAGCCGATCAAAATAGTAGGATATCAAACAAGATAGTTGAGAAACCGATAAATTCCATTGGTGAAAGTCCTTTGGAAGAATCACTCGAGTGAGGAAACGACTTAGAAAATAGAAAAGCACATGAGGAGACAATACCCCCACCTATTCGATAAATCAAGTAAAAATTTTGATGACCAAATTTCTTAATGGGGAGAATTGTAATATCCTGTTTTCCAAGCTAAGGGTTAGAACCCTATAATACTAAACATGAGAGATATTATTGAGAAGTTAGAAGTGCATTTCATACGCATGCATAATATAGCATACACATACATTTGAATATTAATTTTTACGTACATTAAAATGATTGTACATGCATTCATTGATACTTTCTAGGTATAATTGATTTATAAATGTGAATTGTGGAGTAATTATCTTGAAATTTGATTTGTTGAGTTTAAATATTGATTTAGAATTTTCGATGAAATTTTGGAAATTTTTGGAAATTTAGAGTATTTTTGGACTTAAAAATTGTCAAGTAGCAAGATAATTGATAAATGGTAGTGGAAATAAAAGTCAAATGGTATTGGAAATTTTGATAACTGACTTTAGGAATTATTGAAAAGTGTTACTGAAAATTTGGAGACAATTAGATTAGAAATTGGAGATAAATGAACTAGTTAATAAAGAGCACCAAGTGAAACATATAGAAAATGGACATATGGCAAGTGACAAGTGTCACTTGCCAAGCCATGTCTTAACCCACGATTCTCTTAACTTCAAAGACCATTTAATTATTTTGTTTCTTGCTTCTTTTTTTCGTAATCTTCTTCATCTCCTTCATTCTTCTTCTTCTCCATTCACGATAACCATCTTACCTTCATCAACGTTAAAGCTTTCTCTCACCTTTCACTAGCTACTCCCATCTTGTTGTCTTCTTTATTTGCCACAAGAAAACCTAACCTATTCCACCTTTAAGATGATAATTTTGTGACATAAGGAGTTTGATAGTTGTGATTTGCATGATGTTCTAGGGTTCAATTTTTTAGGTATCTAGTGTTATCTGAGTGTTTAGTGTGTATTTAAGTTTCAATTGTGTTAATTTATGTTTTTAATTGTTTTTATAGGTTAGTATGGGTCTTTGAGCTTAAATGTTATATTTGTGAGGTATCTTGATGGGTTTATTAGTGTTTTAGAGTAAACGGTAAAGAACGAAGAAGTTTTGAATAGTTTTGGGCCAAAAACACGGTCTACAATCTTAACACAACAGGCCACGATCGTAACAGAGAGCTTGGATATAGGCCATGATCGTGCACTTTACGTCACAATCGTGACAGGGAGAGTTAAACGCTGGCTATGATTGTGGCAGGCAGGACCATGATCGTGGCCGGCATCAGGCTAATACAAAAACTTAGTTTTGCAACCCTTTTCAGACCGTTTCGACCCTAAATCAACCCAAGGTATAAATACATCATTAAGGGATAGAAGAAGCAGTTTGGAAAAAGCCTAGAGAGTTGTGTAAAAAAGCCATCACATCAGCCAATTCTAAGAGAAAACCTAGAGAGAAATCAAGAGATTGTGGAAGGAGACGAAGGAAGAGAGACACATAGATGAAGCTAGACGCGACGTACTTCCCAAAACAGGTGGTTTCCTACTGTCGCTGCTTCCATAATTCTGTTCCTGACAGTATTTTCCATTTATTCAATTTTATTGATGTATGAAATTGTAATATTTGTTGAGAATAGGTTGTGTTGAATGTTTAGTTTTATCTATACTCACCTTCGAGTTTTTAGTTCTTGAGATTAATAAAGTTTAAATGATTTTGTTATTGTTGATTTAACTGTAATTCAATTTCTATTCGTAATAATTCAGAAATAAACTGAAAGGGTGAGCCGAGTGAAAATAATCAATTTGGGCTAACGAGAGTTAGGTAAATTGATAGATAAGAATTGAATCAAACCGATAGAATTGTGTAACGAAAGATTGCGCGTAAGTTCCCGGTAGGTTAATACACAATTTTAGAACTATTTTAGATTTAGGTAAATTGCGAGTCGAGAGATCACAATTCCATAATTTAATTTATGGATCATTAGTTATAGTTAAGGATTATAACTTGAGAAAGAGTAATCTACCTTAGGACCGTCTAGACCCATTAACTAGATAATTGCATAATTGGTTATATTTTCATTAGCTTCATATTAAAATCCCCTTTCTCTCACTTGATAGTTTCTAGGTTGATTTTTAGATTGGGTTGTGTGATTTTACTATTTTGTTGATATCTCTGTATTTTAATATCCATAATTGATTGTTTGATTGATTTATTCTTCCATTAGTTTATTTCTTTTGAATTGTAGATTTTAGGACTAGTTTAGCCCTCCTTATGGGATCAATACCTTAGGTACTACGCGAAGACCCGTGCACTTGCGAAATTTACCAAGGTTAATAAATATTAAAACTTAGCATATGTAACCTTTCGAACAAGTTTTTGACGTTGTTGCCTCGGAGGTGTTAGTTTAGTTCTTTAGTTTAAGGCTTCTTCACTATCTTTTGTGTTAAAAAAATTATGTGTAAGTAGAGACACATCAAGACATCTTAGAGTGAGAATGAGATATATGAAGAATTGAATGCAAAGAAGAGATCAAAAATGATCATAGAGGATGGATATTATAGGGACCAAAGGGCGTTTGCAAAATTCAATGAGCCCCAATTTTGTTAGGGAAATCATCATCTTTATATGGACCCGTACACTCTGAGGTGGCAGAAACACCCCAAATTCTATTGGTCTAACAATGTAAAGAATCATTTAGGACATTAAGACCTAGTTGAATTTCAATATGATGAATCCAGTTCATAGGATTTCATACTGGACAAAATCATAGATAAGTTCATAGATATGGAAGAGAACCAGAAGAGATTGAAAAAGAAGTTTGAACAAATAACAGAAGACCATGCATCTTTGATTCACAATCTAGAGGTTTGAATAGGCCAGCTTTTTGGGGAATTTTGTAAGCAAAGTGAGGAAAACTACTTACACAATATGAAAGTAAATTCAATAGAACCATGTCAGGTTATCATACTCAAGAATGGGATAGAGCTAGAAAAACCAGCAAGAAATCAAGCTAATCCCTACCTTATAGAAGATTAAGAACTCAAGAAAAATGATGAAGGAAAGGATGGAAACCCCTCATACTATCTACTAGATCTTAGTACATTATATTTAAATATCGAAAAATCTTCGATAGATGTCCATACAAAGACCCTTACCCTTTAGATTGATGATGATGAAGAGACATTTAACATGGATGGTGTATTTAAGAATCCAAAGGTTAGTAACTCATTCAGGATAATTGATGTTTTCAAATCTTCTAAAAAACAAGAGGATGAAGAATAGATGACGACAACTATCGAGTTTGAAGAAGCTTTGAAAGTCTCTATTCAAGAAGCGAAAGAAACAGAGGAGACGAAGGTGACGAAGGTGATGAAGGAAGAAAGAGAGCAACTCACCTTCATGTATGACAAACTGTTGGATTCAATGAAAGATTTTGGGAGTTTTGTTATTCCCTGTTTTATTGACAGTTTACATGAACGAAGGACATTATTGAACCTAATTGGTCTTCATAATGTTATCAACATTGTCCCTCTGATCATCTTACAATTTGTAGCTTACTTATAGGATACAAAACTGATATTGAACAAAAAGGACAGAAGCAAGCCACTCATAATTGATCCAAACTGAGTTTTAAAGGATAAAGGTCAAGCTAATGATCATAAATTAGCACGTTTAGTGGTATTATTGTGTGGTTAGATTTTTTACATTCTTAAATAAGTTTGAATGATTTGGAATAATTTAGGTTGCTAATTCTTTTGCTCTCTTCAATCACTTATAAGATAGGGAAACACTCTCGATGTCAAGTAGATTCGGTCTCAACACTATCAGTATCACCACCTCTATCACCATCACCACCTCTATCACCATAAACAATTTCGTGTTCTAACCCTTTTCTTTTCATTTTTGTTAGTATTTTATTCTTATGATTTTTGTATATTGTGTTTTATTTCCCCTGATGTGCTTGTGTACCCATCTCACATTGAGGACAATGTGCTGTTCAAGTGTGGAGAGGGTTGTGTGTTTTTACCTTGAGTGTGATTTTGCATATTGTATGATAGTTATTAGATTACGTTGTGTGAATTGTTTGAATGTGTTAATGGCTTAGATGGAGTGAAATTTATTTAATTTTGAACCTGGTCTGTTAGGTTGTAAATAATCATTAGCTCACAAAATTAGTAAATTAGGAGCCTTTGGATAAATATAAAGCTTAATTAGAATTTAGTGTAAATTTAGCACCCTATAAGTTATCACATTCATTCATAATTTGAAGCCTTTTAACTTAGGTAGCTTACCTAATATCTTTTTCATGGAAATGAGCAGCTTAAACAATAAGGTAGGTATTAAATGAAATAATAATAATAATAATATAAAAAATAAAATAATTTTTTGTTAAATAAATTACTATTCCATTGACCTTTGAGTTATGAATAGAGCTAGTAGTTAGTTGAAAATGAGATATAACTGAGTAACCAGATCAACATGCATCATATAAGTGTGCCTTTGTGTCAAAAGGCTATAATGACATTTCAATCAAGTTTTTTTAATAAAAACATGACTTAGTTGAGTAACCAGATCAACATTCATTACCAATGTTTGCCTCAAAGTAATAATACTAAGTCTGTGTTCACAAAAAAAGTGTGTTATTGCTTAATAAAAACCTACCGAACTTATAGTAAGCTCGACTTTTCATGAAAAGATACTTAGGAATAGTTACAGAGTTGAAAAGACCAAAAAATTATTAATGTGTGTGTACAATTCAAAAGGGTAAATAAATTAACACTTAGATCTTGATGAAATTGTATATTTAGTTCAAAAACCCAGACATAGATTTTGCTTGCTAATGATTAGATATAACTTGTAAGATTGTGTTTAAGATTAAATTTATTTCGTTAAGTCAAAGCCATTGTCTCATTATTGCATTGTGTGTTGTGTGTTATTGTTATGTTTGCTTAAGGATAAGCAAACGTTTAAGTGTAGAGATGTTGATAGTTATGATTTGCATGATGTTTTATGGTTCAATTTGTTAGGTATTTAGAGTTAATCTGAGTGTTTAGTGTATTTAGGTTTCAATTATGTTAATTTATGCTTTTAATTGTTTTTATGGGTTAGTATGATTCTTTGAGCTTAAATGTTATATTTTTCAGGTACCTTAATAGGTTTGTTAGTGTTTCAAGGTAAACGTCGAAGAATGAAGAAGTTTCAAAGAGTTTCAGGCCAAAAAATACGGCCCACAATCATGGCACAATAGGCCACGATCATGACAGAAAGGCGAGCTAAAAGGACCCTAGCCATGATCATGACAGAGAGCTTGGATCCAAGCCACGATCATGCACTTTAGGTCATGATAGTGACATAGAGGGTTAAGTGCTGATGATGATCGTGGCAGGCAGGGCCACGATTGTAGCTTACATCGGGCTGACACAAAAACTCGAGTTTTGCAAGACTTTTCGGACCGTTTCAACACCGAATCAGCCCTAGGGCTTCTAAAGTATAAATATATCATTAAGGGACAGATGAAGCAGTCTGGAAAAAGCCTAAAGAGTTGTGCAAGACAGCGATCTCATCAACTAATTTTGAGAGAAAACCTGGAGAGAAATCGAGAGATTGAGGAAGGAGATGAAGGAAGAGAGACACAAAGACGAAGCTAGACGTGACGCATTTCTCAAAATAGGTGGTTTCCCGCTGTCACTGCCTCCACAATTTCATTCCCGATAGCATTTTCTGTTTCTTCAATTTTATTGATGCATGAAATTGCAATATTCATTGAGAATAGGTTATGTTGAATGTTGAGTTTTGTCTGTACTCTCCTTCAGGTTTTTAATTCTTGAGATTAATAAAGTTTAATTGATTGTGTTATTGTTGATTTAATTGTGGTTCAATTTCTGTTCGTAATAATTTGGCAATAAATTGAGAAGGTAAGCTGAGTGAAAATAATCAATTTAGGCTAACAAGAATTAGGTAAATTAATATATAAGAACTGGATCAAATTGATAGACTCGTGTAACGAGAGATCGAGCATAAGTTCTCGGTAGGTTAATAGACAGTTTTAGAACTATTTTTGGTTGTGGGTAAATTATGAGTCGAGAGATCAGAATTCCAAAATTTAATTTAGGATCATTAGTTAAGGTTAAGGATTGTAACTCGAGAGCGAGTAATCTACCCTAGGACCATCTGAACCCATTAATTCGATAATTGCATAATTGGTTAGATTTTTATTAGCTTCAAATCAAAATCCCCTTTCTCACTTGATAGTTTCTAGGTTGATTTTCAGATTGGTTTTTGTGATTTTGCTATTTTGTTGATATCTATGCATTTTAATAGCTGTAATTGATTATTTGATTGATTTATTTCTTGCATTAGTTTATTTCTTTTGAATTCTTACAATTTAGTACGATCTTAGATTTTAGGACTAGTTTAGCCCTCCTCATGGGATTGATATCTTAGGTACTACACGACAACCCATGCGCTTGCGGAATTTACCAAGGTAAATAAATATTAAAACTTAGCATGTGTAACCTTCCGAATAGAGTTAGCTCTTCTTGGTGATTTCAAAGAAGCTTAAGTGTAAGTCAAGTAAGTAACTTACTAATCTTTATGGGTAGTGGTAAAACATTTATGATGAGTATTTTGAGATTGATGATTTGATCATGAAATTTTATATGTGCTTTAACATGGGTTTAATAATAAAGAAATTTATGTTCTATTTTTAGTGTGTTAATGTTGTTCATGAGTTGCTTAATAAAAAGTATTAATGATGATAGATTAAGGGATGAATGATTATGAAAAGGAGGTTGACATATGATGATGATGTGTGGATGAAGAAGTAAATAGGGTTATGTCTTGTTTTTATGTTATGATGAGTGATAACTTATGAGTTGTGCCATAGGTGATTTTGAAATGCTTAAAAATGAAAATGGTGTTTAAAAGAGTGTTGAAAGTTGAAAAATGAAGAGATGTGATCATGTTCTATTTTTAGTGTGATAATGAAAGTAAGGAACTGATGAATGAATTTATGTGTTTTGTTCTTATTTTTTAGAATATTAAAATCATGAATATAGGCTATATTATGGATGAATTAGATTGAGAATTTAAGGTATAAGAAAGACGTAGACTAATGTTCCTAAAATGAGAATTAGGTATAATAATGAAAGATGATGAAAGTTATGTTTTTTTTATTAATGAACCTTAAGTTATGAGTTATCTTATAAATGTTATTGAGATAGTTTGAGGTAAAAATAAGGTGGTTATGAATCCTAAGTGAAGAACTATGGAAATGAATTATTTGATGCATTATGAATGAGATATATTACGGAAAGAGATAGGATTTCATGAATGATGAAGTTTAGTTGGAAATGGTGAATCAAATGAGTATAGGTTTAAGAGTTTAATACAATCAAGTTGATAATTCAATTAGTATGAGATGATGTTGTAATAGAAGAGGTGAATTCTAGATAATTTGGATTGAAATTGATGTTAGTAGGTGTGTTAAATTCATGTGAATGAAGGAAGATAGTGCAGGGCACGATCGTGGCCCTCTGTTGGAGTTATGTAAATAGAGCGCCTTAGAAAGCAAGTGTATTTACTTATAAATTAATTTTCTTCCAGTTATTTTTTCTAATGAAAATATTTATTATTAATAAAAAAGAATTTGGTTATATATATATATATATATATGCATAATAAAACTAGTCATAATGTACCAAGATTCTTTGGTAAGTAATATACATATACATAGAGATGTATGGGAAACATGTATATTATTAGAATCTAAATTAATTGATTCACAGATGAATAATCAAGTTGGTCGCTTGATTATAGATTAGATTATGGTGCTGCGATTTATCTCTATGTAAGTATAGGAGTTTACTTTAAGGGAATGATGAGTTTCATATCATGATAGTAGTTGACTATTGATAATAGCACTATTAAATGAATCTAGAATCACGTATGTTTTAATGAATAAAGTAGGTCGTTACTTTAATCTTAAAACATACATTTTAACATTTGCTTATTATGGACCACAATCTTGATGAGTGGTGAACTCATATGTGTTTCATTATAATTCTTGATATGATTGGAATGGAT
>JANZXP010000006.1:3607214-3622528 GCA_027576715.1 Erythroxylum flavicans
CAAGTTGGACTTGATTGTAAAGTTTGAGAAACTTTATGATTAAATATGAGATATTTAACAAATAAGGATCAATATAAGATATTGAATCTTTTATGGGCATAATTGGTATTTAATTAGAATTATTTGTAATTCTAATTAAATTTTAATTGAAATTATAATTTAATTTCAATTAAATCACTAAAACGTCCAAATTTTATTATAAATAAGCTTAAATTCTATGGAATTAGCACTTCTTACTTAACACTCTTTGTAAGACTTACAGAGTTCTCTTAACCTGTTCTGTGGATACCATTAAAGGTTGGACGCTTGTGCAGTTACGGTGGTTAAGACGAATTAGTTTCGGGAATAGTTCGAAGGATACGATAAGACAAAGATCAAGATTCGGAATAAGATACGAATTAAGTTTTCGCTTTATTATGATTTGTGTTAATCATTTTATAAAATTAAAGAGATCTTGGTTTTTGAGAAATCAAAAATTACAAAAAAGTTTCTTAATTATTCTGCTGCAATTGGGACCGATTCTCGACCCGGTTTCTCAACAACTGTTGGGACTATATTAGGAAACCTAGAAAGAGGACTTTTGTGCCGTTAAGATTGAAAGGAAATGTTCATGCTATTTATAACATTCTTAACAGAAGATGTGATGAACTGTTGGATCTACATATTCAAACTTTATGCCGCATCGGAGTGACGTGGGCAGGTATTAAATTCATAGATATATCTATTAGTCAAACTTATATTTGAATTTATTTTTTTAATTAAAGTAAAAAAGATATTGTTAGGTTGACTTGAATTTAGAAGGTTACAAATATTACCATAGCAATTTTGGGTCCCGAGATTGAAGAAGCGTCAATGGTAAGACCATACGACTTTTAACAGTCTTTTAGTCCAATTTAATATGAAAAAGAGAAAATTATTAATTATGATAAGAAAAAGAGAATTGGGACATATACCGCGTTATAAATTGGACGCAGACCTAAAACAAACGAAAACATAATTTGTAGAGGACTTAAAACGTCGTATATATGGTGTTACCTTCACCACATTCCTTTCAATCTAGAAGGTTACAAATGTTATCACCTAAAATTGCTATGATAATATTTGTAACCTTCTATACCGAAAATGTTAACATTTTTACAACATATCTAGATCTAACAGTTCAACACGGCTTCTGTTAAGAACGTTATAAATAGTATGAACATTGAAGGCCAAAAGCCCTCTTTCTAAGTTTCCTATTATGGTCCCAACAGTGAATTCTGTAGCTCTGTTATTGGATGCCATTACTAAAGACTATATCCATGTGGTAATTCCATTACTCTCAACAAATCCAGGACTCCTGGATGAAGCAGAAAGAGCTACGGAAGGGAAACCTTTACTCATCACGGCCTGTGAACACGGTAGCCTCCGTGTTGCGGCGGAGTTGGGAAGAAGAAAACCTGAACTGCTTTCTGCAAAAGACCAGGATGGTTATACGGCCATGCACTTAGCGTGCTTCAAGGGGTGTGTTCGTGAAATAAAGTTATTAGCAGAACTCAGTTCTCAGGTCTGCCTTGTGGACGATAATCAATCCATGATTCCTCTGCATACAGCTTCAACGAGAGGAAATGAGGAAGCCATAAGGGTTTTAGTTGATGCATGTCCCGAGTCTCTTCAGAGGCTGACCCACCAGCACAAAACAGCTCTCCACCTTGCCCTGAAGGGTGAACATTGGACGGCTTTCCAGGTATTGTTTCAGGAGGTAACGAAGTTGCAACTAGAAAATCTTCTGAACAGGAAAGATCACGAGGGCAACACAGTTCTGCACATCGCAACTTCGAAAATGTCAATCGGGGTAACCCAATTTCTCTCTCATGTTACTCTTTAGACATGTGACGAACATGCAAATAACTGCCAGTTATTTATGTCATATGCAGGTTGTGAATTTGTTGCTTCCGGATAACCGTCCAAGTCCCCGGGCCTTGAGTGTTAATTCCATGAACAAAATTGGTCAGACCGCCTTGGATGTCTACTACCAAAATCCTCATAACGTAACACCTCGTGAAATCCAAATTGAGCGCATCCTTCGCCAGGCCGGAGCAACTGAAGGGCGTTTCTTGAGGCTGTCGGAGAAACAGCCTGAAGCTTCCCGACGAGCGTTAAATCAGCAAAGGCCACAATCTTTCAGGGGAAAGCTACTTCCCTGGCCTTGGCAATTGGAGACAAGGAATATGCTGTTAGTGGTCTTAATAATGATCGTTGGGACTGCTTTTACTGTCATCTGCAACCTGCCTCGTGGACTCGACGAGGAAAAAGCTACGAAGACAACATTCTCTTTCATAGGCGTGATCTCTGGTCAGCTTCCGACCATCTTCTACCTAATGTTGTTCAACACGGTCGGGGTGTTCTCCAGTATACTGATAATGGGTATTCTCATATGGTCACTTCCTTTCGGAGCTGTTCTCCTTTTGGTTGTAATTACTACGTTTATTGTCTATGTCCTTATCATGGACAAGACTCTCCCAAAGTTTTCTGTCAGGATCAGTTCTTCCAACATTTCGAGCTCTCGCTTTGTGTGGTTATCAGCTCTTACTTTCATTTTCTCCGGAGCATTAGTGTTCACTGCATCAAAATATGTGTTTTGGCGTATCAAGAGCAAAAGTGGAATAATCGATCACATTCACACGGAGCAAGTGTAGATACTGTTTTGTTATAAACTTTCAGGTCCTACTTAGATTATTTTTGTGCTAATGCACCCCTTACTGTATGCCCACCCTTCTCTGTGTCTAGCTTCAATTAATATCAAATTGAAAACAAATTGCATGGCGAGCCTCAGCAGCCACACAATTTACGTACAGTTATCAGTTAGCAAATGAAGTTGAGTGTCCCGCGAGTACAAAATTCAATATTAAATGATGACATGCTGGATTGTGTGCGCACCACCATTTTACAATAAAGAATGGTCAACTACGGTTGAGCGCTTACTTACTCATCCAGTTTTATAGTTCCTAAGGTCTATAATTGCTAATCTTATATGACTTCTATGATTTTTTTCCTTTTTTCTCTTCAAATTTTATTTACTTTTATTATATAACCCATCACTTCCGATATAAATTTTCTTAAAAACTATATACCGTTATGATTAATCAATACATATTTACTCCATTAAAAGTTTGAATGGTCATCACAATGCACATAATTCATTCATCTAGTTAAACACGACAAAAATTTTTATGATATTTTTTTTATTTTGGTAATAAGTCTGAAAAGGTCTATGACCAATTTATTTTAGGCCTGAACTTATTGATATTTTCGAAATTGATTAAAATTTATAAAAAATTGATTAAAATTTTAGTTATAATTCATGTTTCAAGGCAGTTAATTTAAATAAAGTATTTTAAGGTCAAATTTTAAAATTTTTTATTATACTAAAATTTGACTTAAATCCTAATTAAATTAGACTTTATCTCTCAACTTTAACTTGAGCCTAAATTTTTCTACCAGGTCTATTTTTTCTATATATATATAACAATTTGTCCTACAAACAATTATTGGCAATGCTTCAAGTATTACAAATTATATAAATTATTGGTTCAATAAAGAAGTTTTTCATATGCAAACTTCTTAAATTTCATATGAAATAGAGGGATTTTTTATCCAAACTTATGCTAATATTCAAGTTATGAAACTTCCACAATTAAGTTTATTTGGATTTAGATAGAACAAGTCTTCCAAAGTTGTTGACATGATATATATATATATATTGAAAAATTTTCATTTCTTTAGTATGAACCAAGATTTTGAATTGCAAATTATAAGTTACACTTATTCTTGATAATAAGTATAAATTTAGTCAAATTGAATTTGAGGTTAAAATTTTAGATTAATTTAGCGAGTTAGTGAAGTTTAGAATTTTTTATATCTTAAATTTGATCTAAAATTTAATCAAAATCTACTTTATTTATTAAGTTTAAGTTAATTCAAAATAAGTTGATCCCAATCTTTTTGTTGTCTCTATTTACATTAAGAATGCAATTGCAACATATAGATAATCAAAGAATAATAGGAACACTATTACGAAAATTACCATAAGAGCCAAGCAAGTACCGTGGTAAAAAGGTGTATTCGTAAGCAGTCGAATATCCTTGATATTGCCGTGTTAGGTTTGAGTCTTGAATCAACTTCTTCGTTCACACTCAAGGTAGTTTCGGGGAAACGAAACTGTGATGTTGACAATCAGTAACAGTGTTAACGATCGGAGATGTATGGAAGCCCATGACGACGATATCGCCGTAATTTATTTGTACATTTAAGGTTGAGTATATGCATAACTCTTTTCTTTCCCCGTTCCAACAAGAACGACAAGTCTCCAGTTTCCGATTAATATTGACTACCCAACACGTATCCTATACGTTGGTGGTCGTTGGAAAGTTTTCTCTGGGTTTCCATGAAAAAGAAAAGAAGCAATGCATTTTATGTAACTCGTAGACTTGGTAGACTGGTGATATTCAAGTACTGCAGGAAAGGAGAGCGCAGCTTTCCTCTGAATTTCCTGTAACCTTCATAGAAACACCCCTGAGAAATGTTTAGGGGGTTGCAGGTGTCAATCAAAATCGCAATAATGTGAATGTTTGAGTTTAGCATTCAACCAGCTTTTGGGGACGTTGTGTGGTTTCAAAGAACCCTAATGAATTGCTGCTGGCTCTAGCTTGTGTGTCGTCTCTCTTAATGGTTGCTAAAGGGTCACTAAGCAAAAGGATTATCCAAATGTTGATCCTTTTGGTGAAAAATCGTCTAGATGCACCAAAAATTTAATTGTCATTATGCTTTGATTATAATGAGAATTACAAAGTTCATATTAACCTAATTAAAAATTTTGTGACATCAAATAAAATTGTCAAATCTTATATTTTAAAATAGAAAAATAAAATTTTTAATCTATCTAATATTAATTAACTTTGAGTTTATAGTTTTATAAAAAATTTCAAATTAGATTATTGATAGATAAATTTACTTTTAGCCTTAGAATCATTATAAATAATATTAAAATTGATTTTAATGAATATGATGTTCATTTACAAAATTCATAGTTATCAAAGGGATTAGTCGTTAATTGATTATAACAAATGAGTTAAGTGGGATTAATCCTGGTGAAATATTCGGAAATCCTAGATTTGTTTAATATGAAAATTTTTAATTATTTTAAAAATATTTTATTCAATTAATTCTTTTTGTTATTCATATTTTTTTCAATTAGATTAATTTTGTAATTAATAAACGCAATCCTTATGAGAAAATACTCTTTCCATTATTGTATTATTTGTTTGAGATAACGTATAATTACATTTAAAATTTTAAAATATAATTTTACCTATGATTTTGAAAATTATAACCAAAAGTGACACTTTTAACTAAGGTTTTGAAAAACGTAGCCAAAAGTTTGATTTTTATTTACAATTTCTAAAATTGTTTCCAAAAGTTTGAGTTTTAGCTACGATTTTCAAATCGTCACCAAAAGAAACATACCCAACATGCTACTTCATTGTAGTGTTTAGCTACCATTTTGAAAATTGTAGTCAAAGAGTGGTGGCCGTCAAAGGTTAATCTTTAACTACGTTTTTTTAACGACAAATTTGATATCAAAATCGTCGACAAAGGTCGACCTTTAGCTACAATTTCAAATTCGTAGCAAAAAATAAGTTAGCCGAAAGCCTACTTTGTTGTAGCGTGAAGAAAGAGACTCTCAAATGTTTAATTTATACCGGTTATTTTGCAAAAATCATTTGGTTAATTAATAAATCGATCTATTTTTAATAATAATGATTATTAAGATAAACCGAATTGGTACATTAAACAATTCAAAATTTTTATAATTAAATCGATTGAGTTGATTCAAATTTTTCCATCATTGTAAAAAATTAAAAAGAAAAGTCATTGCCAAATTTGTGCTGACCCATTTCCAAATTGTTACAATATTCTATTTTTGACATTATTTGCATTTTAATTTATTTGGGATATCTTTTGCAGTAAGGAAGTTTATTTGGTAGAGGATTCTACTATATTAGAATATGTAGAATTATGGAAGTTAAGATATTTGTGGAAGGAAGGAATTCTTAAAGAATAAAGAATCCTAAAAGAGGAAGGACTTGTAATATATCAATAAGCAATCTTGGTGTGAAAAATTATTGTCAATTTTTGATTGTTATGCTTGGGCACTTTCAGGGTTCAATTACAAAACTCTACAGCAAATTTTTGTTTAAAGACTTTCCATGATTATGTCTTAATGTTGCTGCACACATATTCATTGACAAAATACTTTCCATGATTATGTCTTAATGTTCCTGCACACATATTCATTGACTCAAGTGTCTTTGTTTCTTTTCTTCTTGATTTAATCACTTGAGTTGTTCTTTTTTTTCATTTGTTTTAAAATCCTCTGTTAAGGTTAGCATAAGTTGGTCACGCTATTGGGTGTGAGATACTCTCACAAAGGTAAGTACGAGTGATAACTTTAAGGAGTGAGTGGTGTTGGCTCTGTAATAGTCTTGTATAAGTATGTTGTACTACTGTAAACGTTGATTAATCTAGGTGAGGGCCCTGAAGACGTAGGTCGTGTGTGCCGAATTACATTAACAAATTTCTTGTATTTTATGTGTGTGATTTATTTTCTGCACGCTTAATTTGTTTGCTTGTAAAAGAATTCTATAAACTGTAGTTGCTTGCTCAGTTGCTTTGTGAGAATCAACTGTTAATTTTAGTTAGAACCAACCGTGACATAATAGAAATTTTGCGAAACTTCAACCTTGGGTTTTTCAATTAGTATTAGAGCTTGTTTCACTTAACCAAAAATTAGTGTGTCAAGTTAGTGTAGATCAGTGTTTTGTACTCATGGATAGAGAAAGGGCGTCAATCACTTGGCCACCTTTACTAGATGGCTCCAACTATCTTGCTTGAAAATCGAGAATGAAAGTGTTTATTCAAGCATAAGAGACTAAAGCCTAGACTTTTGTGTTAAAAGGTTGGACTGATCCTATAACAACTAATGAAAAGAATAAAGTAGTACCTAAATATCCATATAAGTGGATAAGGCTAAAGAAGAGGGAGCGCTTGGTAACTCCCAAGCAATGCATGCAATTTTCAATGTTGTAGATGAAGGACATTTTAGTTTGATAACTGCGAGTGAATCAGCAAAAGAAGCTTAGGATACATTACAAACCATACATGAAGGATCACAGTCGGTGAGAGCATCAAAACTTTAAACGCTAGCTACTAGATTTGAAACTTAAGATGGAGCAAAATGAAACTATTGGAGATTTTCATGAGTAGTTGTATGATATCGCCAATCAAGCACATCAACTTAGCAAGAACTACTCAAATTTGAAACTTGTCAAGAAAACCTTGAGATCATTGCCTCGTAGATACATATTGAAGATTACAACTATTGAAGAAGCTTATGCCATTAGTGGGTTATCTTTCGATAAGGTAATTGGAATTCTCACAAACTTCGAGAAGAACCTGTTGACAGATAAGCTTGAGAAGAATAAAAGATTGGCACTTCAAGTTGAAATTGCTAAACCTATGCATGATTTAAGAGATGATTCGGATGAAAATGAAGATTTGGTGTTGCTAACAAGAAATTTTAATAAGTGGCTGAAGAAGGTGAAGAAAGATAGACTTCAGCTTAGGCAGAATGATGGGAGTTCATCCAACTATAATTTCAAATAACAAGTAAAAACTATAAAAGGTGAAAAGAAGGCAAAGAAGATACAATGTCATGAGTGTCAAGGTTTTGGGCATATACAAGCGGAGTGTGCTAATACTCTTAAAAGGAGAAAGGGAAATCTTACACCATCACTTGGAGTGAAAGCGAATTTGAAAGTGAGTATGGCAGCGAAGAAGAAATTGTGAGCCATCATGCTATGTTGGTTGCTTTATATAAAGAAAGTTCAGTTGCTTGCTTAGTAGTAACTAGTGAAGAAACTGAAGATGAAGATGAAGATTAAGATGTTTCAATATCAAACTCTAATTCTGATAACATTAGCGATGATAGTGACTTAGAACTCAAAAAGGAAGATGTTTATAAGGCCTATGCACTAATGTATAGAAAATGGATAAGGACGTGTAAACAAAATGAGAATTTAAAGGGAGAGAATTTTACCATGAAAGATGTTATTCATAATTTAGAGAAGAAGTTATTATCAACAAAAAATGAACTTGATGAAACCAAGCTAAAGTTGATCAATACAGAGAAAGGAATAAAAATGTTAAATGGTGGAATCGAGAAGGTAGACGAATTGCTAGAAATTGGGAAAAACAAAAGGGATTTTTAAGGTGTTAGATATAAAGGTGAATGTTCTCAAGTGAATAATGGGAAAAATGGTGAAGTTAGATTTGTCAAAGAAGCAAGATCAATTAAGTAAGGAGAAATTTTAAAGAGAAGCAAAAAGTTTGTGCCTACATGTCACTTTTGTGGTATAAAAGGTCACATAAGGTCAAATTACTAGAAGATGCTGCAAATGCTATTCCATAATGCTCAAAATAGAAAATCTAGACATTCTTGAAAGAACGTTTAGCAGCAAGCACTTGTGGCTTTTAAATCAATGCGCGTTACTTCTCATAATGGATGGGATTTGACAACAGGTGCTCACGGCTTATGACAGGTGACAGAAGCTATTTTATGAATTATCAAATTTGTATAGATGGTCATGTCACATTCGGTAATGGGAAGAAAGAATCGGTATTGGTAAAGGAACTCTTTGCATGGATGGTTTGAAAGCTAACTTGGTGAGTATTAGTCAGCTTTGTGATGATGGGTTATTAGTCAAGTTTACCGGTGATGAATGCAAGGTGTTAAATCAATAAGGAGATTGTATAGCAACTGTAAGAAGATCGGTGAATGATTGTTATATGTTTCAGGTTATTGCTTTATACAATTCAGCCGCATACGATGATATGACTTTATGGCACCAAATGCTTAGCCATGCCAAGTATGATCTCATCAGCAAGTTGAGCAAATCTAAACCGGTAAGAGGCTTGCCTATACTGACAAAGATGACAAGACTATTTGTCGGGTTTGTCAAATAGGAAAACAAACGATAGTACCGCATGAGAAGTAAGAAACATTACAACTTCTTAAGTACTAGAATTGATTCATATGGATTTGGTAGGCCCGACATAGCATGCTAATGTTGGTGGGATGAGGTATTTCTTAACATGTGTTGATGACTACTCAAAATATACTTAGGTAGTTTTCTTGAACGAAAAATTAGATGCATTTGAAGCATTTAGAAGCTTATATGTGCAATTTACAAATTAGAAAAATATGGCAGTTATAAGAATCATTAATGATAATGGAAGGGAGTTTGAAAATGTAAGCTTCAACAATTTTTATGATAGACATACGATTATACAAGATTTCTTAACGCCTAAAACGCCATAACAAAATGGAGTTACAGAAAGGAAGAATCACACTCTTTAAGCAATCTCCAGATCTATGCTAAATGAAATAAAATGTCAATGAGATTTTGGGCAGAAATAATAAACACAATGTGTCACATATGCAATAGAATTCATCTCAAAAGCATCTTAAATAAGACATCTTATGAGTTATAGAGAGGAAAGAAACCAGATGATGGCTACTTCCATGTGTTTGGTAGCAAATGCTACATTCTCAGAGATCGAGAACAACTTGGGAAGTTTGAAAGTAAGAGTGTTAAGGGCATCTTCGTTGGATATTCAAACCATAGCAAGGCATATCATATGTTCAACTAAAGAACTAAGACAGTGATGGAATTTTTGAATGTTGTTGTAGATGATGTGCATTAAATGATTGATAAGGTGGTAAAAGAGAATCTTCTAAATCAACTTCACACATCATATTAGAGGTGTAACAAAGTTAAAAGCAGAGAACATTCAGACTCATAGTTGGTTGTTTCCAGAAAAGAAACCAATCAGATAGAGGACTAATTGTTTGTTTCTGAGGAAGAAACCAACTAGAGAAGAACTAATTCTATTGATTCATCTGATGTAGAAACAAACTTGGTGGATAAAAAAGACTCAAGGCAATATGATTTCAACAAAGATACTAAATCACGAATCAGACGATGTCATCCTATCGAGAATGTGATTGGTGAGATTAGTGAAAAAAGAAAAACTAAAGAAGGAAAAAAATAGATTACTGGGAACTTGTAGGACTTATATGCTACACTTCCTCATTTGAACCAAAGAATGTGAAAGAAGCGTGGCAAGATAAATTATGGGTTATAACAATGCAAGAAGATTTAGCATAGTTTACTCAAAATAATGTTTAGGAATTGGTGCCAAGGCCATCAAATGTGAATCTGATTGCAACAAAAATGGTGTTTTGCAAAAAAAATTGACGATTGAGGTAATATAATAAGGAATAAGGCCAGGTTAATTGCTTAAGGATACTCTCAAATAAAGGTATTTATTTTGAAGAAACATTTTCCCCAGTAGCAAGGCTTGAGTCAATTAGACTTCTTTTGGCCATAACATGTGTGAAAAGATTCAAACTTTATCAAATGAAGTGCATTCTTAAATGGATTTCTACACGAAGATGTATATGTTAAGCAGCTAAAGGGTTTCGTTGATCTGGTGCATGCTGATCACGTGTACAAGCTCAAAAAGGCTCTTTATGGCCTCAAGCAAGCGCTAAGGGCCTGGTATAAGAGACTTACCCAATATCTACTCAACCAAGGATATGAACGAGGTAGTCTGGTCAAGACATTATTCCTAAAAGAATGTAAATCAGATCTAATGATTGTACAAATATATGTAGATGATGTAGTGTTTGGCTCCAGTCATCCAAAAATGGTATATAGACTTGTGAAGATGATGACAAATGAGTTTGAGATGAGTATGGTAAGAGAATTGCATTTCTTCTTGGGATTACAAATTAAGCAAATAAAAGATGGTATCTTCGTGTCTCAAACCAAATATGCAAAGAACTTGGTGAAGAAATTTGACCTTAAGAGTGCGCGCCTTGTTAGACAAGCAATGAGTGTATTAACAAAGTTGAAAAAAGATGATCATGGCAAAAGTGTTGATATGAGTTTATACAAAAACATTATTGGGAGCTTGCTTTATCTAACCATGAGATGGGTTGACATTTGTTATAACGTGGGAGTGTATACACGTTATCAGTCCAATCCTAAAGAATCTCACTTGACAGAAGTAAAGCGGATTATCAAATATGTGAGGGGTACTTTAGAGTTTGGATTATAATACTCATATGATTCTACTACTCACTTGGCTGGTTATAGTGATGCGGATTAAGCTAAAAATTTAGATGACATAAAGTACATGTCGGGGTTGTTTCTTTCTTAAAAATAATCTGATTTCTTGGTACAATAAAAAACAAAACTCCACCTCATTGTCGACAGCAGAAGCAAAGTATATCGCAGCCGATAGTTGTTGTTCTAAACTTTTATGGATGAAGCAAATGTTGGAAGAATATAGAGTTGATCAAGATGTTTTAATTGTCATATCTGATAATAAAAGTGCTATTCCAGCATTCAAGAAGCAAACATATGTATTTTAAGTATCATTTCATTCGAGAGCTAGTAGAGACTAAAGTTGTAGTTCTTTCCTATGTAACAATTGAGAAGCAACTGATTGACATTTTCACCAAACCTCTTGACTCTATGAGGTTTGAACTTCTTCATGGGGCACTAAGACTCTGTGCTTTACAACTTTGAAGTTTATTGAAGTAAGTGTAAAAAATGAAAATAAAAAAATGAAAAATGAAGGGTTAAACCTATTCTTTTTTTATTCTTTAGATAGTTGCCACCTTCGTGTTCAACCCTTGCTTCTCGGCTTTGTTGCTACTAGTAGCTCACCTCCGGCATCTATCTTCCTCCTCACATAACAACTGTGGCCAAGCCTAAATGCCCAACATTTTCGCATCCTTCAGCACGTGTGTCTATCACCACTCCCTCTTGAGCTCGCTAAGACCTGCTAATCACAGAAGTGCTACCTCACTGCTAGAACCGTCTATGGAAAAATTCTCTTCGAGTCCAATTGACCACTGACACTGGTTCCTCCTTAATAGCACCAATTGTGCTTCCCGATCCTCAATCAATTCCAATGCTACAATCTAGCAATGGAGATATTCAACATGTCTTATCTCATCTTATTGAGGAATCCTCAGTTGACGATTCTTCCTCTTTTTCTAAGCATTCTCATGTTACGCCTAACGAGCCACCATTACCAGTTGTTTCTAATCAACATGTTATTCCTTCTTCATCTAAAGGCTGAGTGAAATCACTGGCTCAGAAGTCAGTTCGAATGCCTTGCCATCAACATCTTGCTTACTTCTCAGTGGAGCAAGCTTTGTCCCCTAAATTTGACTCCTTGGTAGCCCAACAATAATGGGATACTCTCGCTACAACCGAGTTTGTTCCTGATCATCCCATGAATTTAGATGAGTATAAACAATTGAATTTGGATGCTTTGTTGATTGAAAGAAATTTGTTATATGATGCTTTATTGCCACGTCACTTTTTTTTAAAAGATTATTACCACATCACTTTGATGTTATATTGGTGCCAAAATTTTACTACAATTTGGATAAGGGAGTGTAGGATGATAATGCTTTATGCTTGCATATGATTTATATGAGGGGGAGACAAATTAAGAATGATCTTGATTTGTTGAATGCATTTTTGAGGTTTGTGAATTTAATTAGGGATTAGTCTTATAAAGATGGATTTAAAGTGAGTAATGATATGCTGGTGCGTGTATTGACTAGTGTAAATTGTCATCTTGGCCTTCTGCTGCTGTATTAAGTGCTTCTAAATAAGCTTTTCCTAGCTAATTGGATGCCCAGCACACATACTATGACAATTTATCCTGCTTAAGTTAAGATTATGTATGTGATAGACACTGGGGTTAAAATAAATATGGGGAGATTGATTATTAAGGGTATGGTTGCAAGTGTTGGTAAACAACAAACATTATTGGGTTTTTCATGCATGTTTAATTACTCAAATTTTGCATGCTCAAGGTGTATCTCGTGTTGATTCTGAGGTACTTGAGTTGGTGTCTATCCTGCATATCTCTCCTCAGATTCTTAATGCCAACAAGTAAGTTCAGGTGGTTGACTTGTCATACTCCTCATCTGATTCCTCCACATTGCCTGTTGAACCTACTGCTAATACTTATGCCTCCTTATTTGTTGAAATTAATCACATTGAAGGCATTTTCACACGGGTATGACTGGTCTTCAATAACTCAAACAACAAGTTCTTCATTCCGTTTTGTGCTGTGATTCTTAACTTCTTTTTTTGTCATTCATTTGTCCTAAGGGGGACATCAGAACTTGGTGGCTATTTGTATTTTTCCAGCTGATAGTTGACTGTTGACTTGCCCCTGACTTTGACTTTGATTTTTTGGATAGTTATTATCATGACGTTTACTCCAGGGGTAGTTTCCATTTTTATTATTCAAGGGAGATTTTGATGTGACAAATAATGCCAGAGAGGAGGAGATTGATACAATATTCTATTTTTGACATTATTCGTATTTTAATTTATTTGGGATATCTTTTGCAATAAGGAAGTTGATTTGGTATAGGATTATACTATTTTAGAATATATGGAATTCTAAAGGTTAAGATATTTGTAGAAGGAATCTTTAAAGAATAAAGAATCATAAAAGAGGACTTGTGATGCATCAATAAACAATCTATGGTATGAAAAATTATTATCAATTTTTGGCTGCTGAGCTTAGGCGCTTTTAGAGATCAATTACAACATTTTACAGCAGGTTTTTTTTTGAAGACTCTCTATGATTATGTCTTAATGTTGCTACGCACATAATGTTAGGATGTCAAGTGTGAGTAGGAATCTCACATTGGAAAGAGATTAAACTAGTGAAGGATATATAAGTAAAAAGGACCCATAAACCTAACGCCTTAAGGTTTTGGGTTAAAGTGTAGTGTCAAAGCCCACGAGTACATTTTATCACTAGGTCCATAATGTAGATCTCCCATGAAAGTGGGTTTCCCAGATCCAACAAGTGGTATCAGAGCTGATGGCTCGGTAAGGGATAAGTATAAAGACGGTAGTCAAATCCTATGCTTACCTCCCCACGAAGAAAAGTAAGAAGACTCCCGATAGGCCTAGACCAACATAGTAGATGGGCTCTTGGTGACGCCGTATACTCGAGCTACTAAAAAATGCAGAAAAAGGCTTTCGCTTAAGGGGGAGCCCAAGCCCAATGTGAAAGTTTACACTTGAAGGGGAGATTATTGGGATGTTAAATGTGAGTAGGAATTCCACATTGGAAAGAGATGGAACTAGTGAAGGACATATAAGTGGAAAGGACCCATGAACCTAATGCCTTAAAGTTTTGGGTTCAAGTGTGGTGTCAAAGCCTACGAGTATGTTTCATCACTAGGCCCATTATGTAGATCTCCCATGAAAGTGGGTTTTCTAGATCTAACACATAGGAGAGTTTTTCATTGACTCAAGTGTCTTTGTTTCTTTTCTTCTTGATTTAATCACTTGAGTTCTTTTTTTCATTATTTGTTTTAAACTCCTCTGTTGAGATTAGCATGAGTTGGTCATGCTATTAGGTGTGAGATATTTTCACGGGGTGATTACAAGTGGATAGCTTTTAGGAGTGAGTGGTGTCGGCTCCATAATAGTTTTGAATAAGTTCATTGTACTACTGTGAAAATTGATTAATTTGGGTGAGGGTTCCACAGACGTAGGTTGTATGTGCCAAATTGCATTAACAGATGGAGGTGATAAGGTACAATTTTTTCTATTAGAAAGGATTATAAGGAACAACTATTTTTCTATTAGAAAGGATCACTAGACTCGTTGATACTTTATTAATCCATTTTTTAATTACCAATCTTATATGACTTCTAAGATTTTTCCTTTTTATTTTTTCCTTTTCCTCTTCAAATTTTATTTACTTTTATTATTAATCACCACTTCTGATATGAATTTTCTTTAAAAAATTTAACTTTATGATTAACCAATACATAGATGGTCATCTCAATGCACAAAATTCATTCATCTAGTTAAATACAAAAAATTTCTAATGATTCTCTCTATTTTTTTAATCTTGATAATAAGTTGGAAAAGTTCTAAAACCAATTTATTTTAGGTATGAACCTAATCCATAATTTCAAATTTCATTAAACTTTGGACTAAAATTCAAACTTTGAGCCATAATTTATATTTCAAATCGAATGTATATAAAATTTGACTTAAATCTTAATTAAATTAGTGTTGGCCCCGGGTCCCCGTACGTAGTTTATAGTGACTACTTGTCACCATTTGATATATATGTTGGAAACATTGTGA
>JANZXP010000006.1:3641457-3651711 GCA_027576715.1 Erythroxylum flavicans
AAGCATTCAAATTCTCAAATTCACATAACAATTACAAAGAAACATTTCAAACATCATAAAAGGCATTTTATCGAACATCTCATAGGCAATATGTATAATCTCAATCTAACCACAAATCAATTGCATTTCCCATTATTTACCAGCAATAACAAATATAAACAACAAATAAACCAACAATTACACAAAAAAACTGCAAACAAGAACAATAATCAAGCAAAATTTCATCACCAAATGCCCACCGTTAACACTAAAAACATGCATTTTTTGGAGAAATAATACACCCATTAAAGAGCTTATTTTAAAAGACGCACGATGAGTCAGAAAACGATCCAAAAATGGACAAAAAAATGCAAAGTAGGGGGTCGGATTCGGATGGTGGGACGAGAGGAGAGAAGAGGAAGAAATGGGGGGGAGGACAGGTCGAGTTAAAGAAGATGAAGTATCGACAGAAATGACATTCCGTCGGTGCTCCGTTGGTATTTTATTAATTACCGAGTCATCTTAAACCAAACGACGATGTTTTATTTATTACACAACTGATATTTACCGAAGGACTTTAATTTCCGTCGGTATTTAAATTTTCTAATTATTTCACCACCTGTTTTTACCTTTATACTTTGCGACTGAAACAAAATTTCCATCGGTAAATTTATTTAATGTATACCGGTGAAACAAATTACGTCGGTATATAACAGGAGCTTAACCAAATTTACCAACGGTATTGATTCCGTCAGTAACTGTCTGAAGCTACTTAATTGCGTGCATCATTCTCGTAATTATTTCCGACGGTTTGGTCACAACTGACGGTAAAAATATAATCAAATTTACTAATGGACATTATTCCATCGGTAAATACTGTTCACAGTCTAAACATACCGATGGATTCCGTCGATACATATCCAAAGTAATTAAAATAGGGGAAGCATTCCCACAATTTTTGCTGACGCCAAAGGTCGTGTCGTCGCTATATGTCGTTGGAGATTTTACGCGAAATTCATTTCCTCCAGTATTGCCGACGGTAATATATTTCCATCGCTATATATGAACAGTGCTATACATTGACTAATGGTTTGTTGTTGTTTGTCGGTAAATAGCTACGTTTTTTGTTCCGTCGGTAAATGTTCGTCGCTAATTCATGATTTTCTTATAGTGCTACATGTTTTTATAGAAGAAGACCTCAAGATGATCCACACCAATCGTCAACAAATTTTTTCTGAAATTTTGAAGCGTCTAAAATAAACTATCTTTTTTATTAATAACAAATAGGGGGAGATAGAATAGTAGAAAGGAGTCTTTGTATTTTGTATATATATCTTAGATTGTTTGTTTGAATATTGTTTTTTGTCTGAATATTATTTTTATCTTCTCATAATATGATTATTTGTTTTATCATCAAAAAGAGGGAGATTGTTAAGTCAAGAAGACTTCACTTCTTCTATTGATTTTTATGAAAGTCAAATAATAATAATAATACAAGAGTGTGAACTGTTTTGATGAATTTGTTAAATGCGCAGATAAATATAATTGGAACAAATCATCAAATTAAGACAATACTTTAGCAAAAGATAAATAAGATGGATTAGATGAAGTGATCAAGTCTAAGACATCAGACGAAACATACGAATCTAAGCAAGTCGATGTTATTGAAGAATGTGCTAGAACGTCAGTTAGTTGGAGTTGGTTATAGGACTCAACTAATAACAGACTTTAGAAGACTCTACAAGCAGATTTCTCAGGAAGACCGTTGGAGATTTAGGTTATAAATATTAAGTTGAAGTCATAGACTTTAATAAGAATTATGAATGTACAAAAATACTTAGAGAAATTTTGTGCTCAAGTGCTTATGCTATGAAAAATATTCTAAGAGAAAAGAAAGAAAGAAAGAGAGCAAATACATCTATGACGTGAGTGTGAAAGCTCAAACAATATCTTTTCGAGAGAAAGGAAGGCTAGAGCCTGAAGAGGCTAAGGAAGAAAATAAAGAATACTTTGTGAAATCTCAGACAAACTCTAAGGACTGGACGTAGCCTAAGGATAAAGGTGAACCGGTATAAAATCACGGTGTCATATTCTCTAACTCTTACCTTTTTAATTTTCTTATTGTTAGAAGAATAGATACTAATTTCTGCTATTGCATTACTCATCAAAATTAAGTGCATTGTTTAAACTTGTAATCGTCTAAATTTGTCAAGAAAATCAAGAAGTTTTTAAAGATTCATATTTTAGACGATTTAACATAATTTAACCCCCCTTCTTGTGCATTTTGCATATTATATGTGATTTCTATATTAACAAGTGATTTACTTCAAAATAATTCTCGCATATAAAAGCTTTACCACCTCCTTCTTCAAAACCTCTTGCATGCTTAGATTTAACCTTCTCTATCACTCCCTCACAGTTTTACATCCTTCTTCTAGGTTAATCCTATACATCACCACATTGGGGCTAATCCCCATAATATTAGAAATTTGCCACCCCATGGCTCTCATCCTCTTCTTAATGTTATCCATCAGTTTCTCTTCTTGCTCACAATCCAATTAATTAGAGATAATGATAAGTAGGGTATGGTTCTTACCTAAAAAGGTGTATCTCAAATAAGAAGGTAAGGGTTTAAGCTTTAAATTGGGGGGCTTAAAAATGGATGGTGGTGTGGGTGTATCTGTTCTCTCTAGCTTCTCTATATCAACTTCCTTATATAATTCCTCTTTGTTCACACTCTCATCCCTATGCACTTCATTAAATTCATCAACTTCCTCTTCAACCTCCTTCACATACTTATCCCTAACATCAATTTTCATACATACATTAACATCCATCAGTTTCTTAAAAGATTTTAACATATTAAATTTAACCTACTCATTACCAATTCTCAACACAAGTTTCCCTTCATGGACATTAACTAATGCCTTACTAGTATTCATAAAGGGCCTACCTGAAATCATTGGGCATTTTCTATTAGTTTCAAAATCCAACACAACAAAATCAACAGGAATAATAAATTTGTCCACTTTTACCAATACATCTTCTACAATTCCAAATGACCTCTTGATGGATTGATCTATAAGTTGAATTAGCATAGATGTTAGCTTAACCTCTCCTAGTCCCAATTTCCTGAAAATAGACAAAGGAATCTAGTTAATACTTGCACCTAAATCACATAAACATTTAGAAAATTGAAAATCACCAACAACACATAGAATAGTAAAACTCCCTAGATCTTGTAGTTTTGAAGGCATTTGGCTTGATATGATCGAACTACAATTTCTCTTCAAAGTAACCATCTGATTGTCTTCCTAAGTGTGTTTGTGTGTGAATATGTCCTTAAAAATCTTTGCATTCTTAGGTATACACTCCAAAGCTTCCACCAATGACAAGTTGATCTGTAGCTTCTTCAATTTCTCCAAAAATTTGGAAAACTAAGTGTCCACTTGATGTTGCCTTACCCTTTGCGAATACGAAAGTTTAGGCTTGTAGGGTGGTGGTGGTACCTAAATTCTTTCTTCTTTGTTTCTTCTTCTATCTTCTTGCGTTTCCCTTTTTCTTGGCTATGTTTTTGCATACTTGGTTCCTCCACTTGCTTGCCAATTCGAAGTGTAATAGCCTTGAGTTGTTCCCTTAGGTTGACCTCAATATTGCTTGGTAGTGAACATCTAGAAGACAAAGCATTAGCAAGTTGACCTATTTAAACCTCCAAATTGTGGATGGATGAGGCATAGTTCTTTTCAATCAGATCAAACTTTGCCTCCATTCTATTTTGAATTTTCTCATGGCTAGAAAAAATCCTCATATGGTTCTCTTCTTGAGTTACCAGTTTGGACCCCAAAACATCCATCAACTTGTGGTCTTGCTTAGCCACCTGTATTGTTAGTACTCTAAAAAAAATTTGGTGGTTTTTCCATACTAAATTCTAGGTGTTAGAATAAGGATTATTACCTCTTTGTGGTTGGCACAAGTAATTTACCTGTTTTGTACAAGTGGCTCCCAACAAGAAACATTCAGTTAAGCTATGGTTTTTTGCCCATATAACTCACACTATAACTGCAAAGCTTTGGCCGCAGACGAAGAAGCTCCTTGCATGTTGCTCAACTGGTTGGTAAAGGCTGTGATCTATGTCTGTAAAGCTGTAACGGAGTCAATATGGATTATACCTTTTTGCTCTTTTTGCCCCTATCTATTCCTCTTACTTGACCACAATCAACTATTATTGGCCAACTCTTTCAAAAGGTCATCAGTTGCATTAATAGTCTTTCTCATCAAAGAACCTCTAGCAGTTGCATCTACAGTTCCTCTTGTGCTATGATTTAAACCATTATAGAATGTCTGCAATAGGAACTTTCTTGGAAGGTTGTGGTAGGGATAACTTCTTTGTAATTCTTTAAACCTCTTCTAGGCTTCATATAAAGACTCCCCATTACTCTATTGAAAATTTATTATTTCCTTTATGATTCTTGTTGTCTTGGTCAATGTGAAGTATTTAGCGAGGAATGCTTGGGCTAGCTATTCCCAAGTAGTGATCTGCGCTAAACTGAGTGAGTTATACCATGCCTTTACCCGATCTCTCAAAGTAAAAGAAAACAACCGCAACTTCACTGCATCATCAGACATCCTATTAAATCTAAAGGTGTTGTAGATCTCCAAAAAATTTGTAATATGGGGATTGGGTTTTTCATTGGACAGCCCATAAAATTATACACTACTTTGAAGCATGTTGAGGAGTGCCCGCTTGATCTCAAAATTATTAGCCTGAATCGCTGGTATAGCAACTCCTTAATGACTGAAAGCTGGCCTCATAAATTCCATCAATGTCCTTTCAACTCCTCCTTGCTCTCCTTATTCTGCCATATTTCTTTGTATAATGGATTGGTGCTTCCCTCTTATTAACTCTAGTTTGTGCCTTGTGATATTGAATAACTCTTCATCACTAATTTCAGTCGATCTTTGCGTGCTCCTTGTGTTCATGCACTTGTAAATACATAATGAAAAGTATCAAAAATTCTTAAATCAAATTAAGGTAAACTAAACAAGATGTTAAACAAACATGCCCCAAAAATGATGCCAAAAACTTGTTGATTGCAGAACAAACTATTAGTTTTACACTTAAAATTATAAGTATACGAGTCGTGACTTATAGTTAAAAATCAAATATCAATCCCATAAGGATTATGTTTAGGCACCATTTAATTCAGACTGATCTTTGTTTAAAAATCAAATTTATATGGAAATAAACTGGAAAATTAAAATAAATTAAACAACTAACAATGTATAAATGATAACGCAAAAATGCAGAAACTTGGAATTCAAGATTTTAAAAACTAAAGATCAATTTTCCCTATGTTATCTCCCTCCTATTTTATTGGTTGACTTGTGCCTCACCTAAGATGTCCTAACCTCTCTCAAGGTGTAATTAATTGTACCTAACCAAGTTAAATGGAGATGATTAAGAAATCTCTCAATCTACAAAATCAATCCACCAATTCAACTAGTTATTAAATTATCCTATTTATCTAATTAGCCAAGATCTCTCTCTAATTAATCAATTAACTTGATGAATGTAGGTTTATAGAGTGCCAATTCTCATTGTACAACCTTACACAAATTACCCAACTCAGTCTCTAAATATATTGCAAGGTATAAGTACACCATTCATCAAACACATCACTCGTTGAAATCAGTGAAATAGGAGTTCAACAAGAAGTTCAAAAGTAATCTCTACAAGTAAATTAGCTACTCATGATGTCATTAACACCTCTAACAATCAATAATTCATCATAAAAATGCTAGAAAAAAATGAAGGAAAATTAAATGAATCAAACTCCTCCTCTTCTTTGCTCGAATATGGAAAATCTGGTGTTGGTATGCTCTTTGCCCAATTATGAATAACAAACTTTGATTCTCCACCTCTCTCAAGAATCTAACCCTGTGTTTTCACTCAAGGAAGAAAGTCTCTATTGATCCTCCCTCATCCATAGGGGTTTATATCATTAAATCTTCAAAAAAAGTCATGTGTATCTTCAGATTAGGCATCCCATGATCGTGAGAATTAGTTTGAATCCCACAATCATGGGTTCTGAGGTTATAGATCCTCCACTTCTCTTTTCCTCTCTTGGTCTCTAGCTTAATCACAATGGTGGCCACCCTCTATTCCCATATCAAATTGATCAATTTTTACCCTAAATTAACATCAAACATAAAAGAACAACAATGAAGAGCAAACTAAAGAAAAACATAAAAATAAATCCTAAAACACAACAATAATAATAATGCACAACTATCAAGCTTGTGTGGGTCTTAGTAAGGATATTCAGGTCTTAGCTTTACTAAAGCTCATTTAGGTCTCATTTATCTGGAGTTAATTTGGGTCTTATTCAAGTGGTTCGCATTGTGTTTTGATCCTCGAGGACTGAGTTTCTCTTTTCTGTTTATTTCCCATTTTTGTGCCTCTCGCTTACTCCTCTGATCTAGAAGTGGGGCCATGATTGTGCCGCTCTCGCTCTCACCACGCTCGCTTACTCTTTAGACTGGGTGATATATGCTTAATTGATTATGCATTTATTCCACAGCACTTAGTGATTATTACTATGAAAATGCTTAAGATACTCACTTTAGTTCATTTACGTACATTCCAGAAGTGAAGAACCTAAATTTACCTGAAAGGATAGTCATTGAGCCATCTTTTCAATGGTCATACTCTATAGTCTTCATAAAGAAAGGATAATAAGAAGATTACAATAAGAAAAGATAAGATAAAGCATGAAAGTGAAGGAAAAAAAAGAATAGAAACTATGAAGCAGCTAATAACCAGATGGTGACATTGCACAACTGTAAGCATGTCTCACGATCGTGCACTATATGGCATAGCGTGAGACCACTCTTATGCCCATGCCATGGTGTGTCACATACCAATTGATAAGGACTTTATAAGAGCCACACCCCAAAAGATAGCTGTTGGGGTGTGGCTCTTCGAAAGTCCTTATTAATTAGTATCAGAGCCCAGTCTTGGAGTGGTGACCTACAGAGTGGTGGCCTTGGAATGCCATCCATGAACAATGTGGCCGTGACCATCAAGGATCTAGAGTAGTGGCCCATGGAGTGGTGACCTGAAAGTGTCAGCTGTGACCAATATGGCCGTGACCAACGAGGACGTTGGTCCTTATAGGGGGACCAATGTTACGGTTTGATCCAATTGCAAGGTATGAGACTTAGATCCCATATTGATTAAATACAAAGTTAGTGTGGAATTTATAAGGACTATTGATAAGGACTTTAGGAGAGCCACACCCCAAAAGCTAGCTTATAAGGGTGGAGAGCCCAAAGTCCTTATAAATCCCACACCAATTTTGTATTTAATCATTGTGGGATCCAAGTCTATACCTTGCAATTGGATCAAATCATAACATTGGTCCCCCCCATAAGGACCAACGTCCTCGTTGGTCATGACCATGTTGGTCACGGCCGGACACTTTTAGGTTATCACTCCATAAGCCACCACTCCGAGATCCTTGTTAGTCATAGCCACATTGGTTATGGCTGACATTCCCAGGTCACCACTCTGTGGGCTCCCACTCCAAGGCCGACTTTGATACTAATTGATAAGGATTTTGGGAGAGCCATACCCCAAAAGCTAGCTTATGAGGGTGGAGAGCCCAAAGTCCTCATAAATCCCACACTAACTTTATATTTAATCAATGTGGGATCCAAGTCCATAACTTGCAATTGGATCAAATCGTAGCATTGGTAAGGCTAAGCCAGCTTACCAAAACCCTAGTTTTTTATTATAAAAGCTAATGTTAGCCAAAAACACAAATATAAAGGTTTTGATGTTTTTGGTTGGGAAAAGAGGGAAACTTCGAGGGAAGATGAGAAAAAGAGGCAATACTCCATCCATTTGGAGACCCATAGAGAGATCAGATCCTGACACTAGTTCAGAGGTGACATACATTTTCACTCTCTTTTTGGATTGTTTACATTATCTTGCATTTATGGATTGGTTATTGTGTAAAAATGATCTTGATGCTCTATTGAATTGTTTTTCATGAGAATCCATTACTAGAATTTTAAATACGATATATAATAGTTATTTTTGAATTCATTTATAGCAGCTAATGGTATTATATCATTGGGGACAACATAACCTAGGTTAAATAATTTGAGGTTGTGAGATTATTGTATAGATTGATCTATTTTTCTCACTCATAAGGTTGCTATCCATTTAAACTTAGAGAACTTGTTTTAGGTTATCCGATAGTTAGGTTAATTAACAAGCTCTTCTTAATTAATTATGACCTAAGGAAAAACTAGGGTTAATAGAGCTTTTTGTTAATCTACAGACAATAGTTCAAAGAGAGATGTAAAGACAACAGTTCAATGAAATATGTTTAATCAGGTGTAGGTCGAGATTTAACTAAAGAATCGGGTCCCTAAAGAATTCATTACTTTCATTATTTTTGCATCTTTAATTTGTTTTCATTAGTTTATTTTTATTTTATTTTATATTAAACAAATCAAACACCCCCCCCCCCCAAAACCTAAAAACCAATTATTTTCATAATAAAAGCTAACTGAACACTCTCAGTAGGATCGACCTAGAAGTTTAATCTATTTTGAGTAGTGCTACGATGCGCTACTATCAATTTTAATGTAGTTGCTAGGGAGTGTGGTGCGTTAGTTTTTGTTTTTGATTTTAATTGATTTTTTGTACATACTTGTTTGTAATTAGTTTCCTTTCATTTATTTCTTGATCTTTTAACTTTTGTTTAGTTTTTATGTGTTAAAAAAATATTCATGGATGGAAGTAATTTTTTCTATAAATTATATTCCCAATCTTACTACTATGTTTGGAATGATCATAGTAACTTTAATTATAGATGGGATAACAAGAAAAACTACTTCCTTGATAATGTAAAAGACACATCAGTTCCTGTATAGACTATAAGCTTCTTATTACGACTCAAGTCCATCTCTGGAAGAATTGGTTAACGTCGTTGCTGCGAATACTATACAACTCTAGCAGGATGAAAGGCAATTTTTGTTTTGTTTCCAAAATTTAGAGAGCCAACAAAACTCAAGTACATCTCTGAAATATCTTATTAATATAATGAATGCTAATACTTTGTAATTTCAATAGAGTATAAAACAACAACTTTAACAATTTCAGTAGGAGACAAAAGCGCGCATACAGAACATGGTAATCCATATAGGTCAGATGATGGAAGCTCTCGATTGCCTAGAATCACAAAGCGAAGAGGCGCAACTATTTCAATCTAAGGTGTACCCAAGGGAGATGAGTGCAGAGGCCTTACAGAGTGAAAAAGAGCTTGAGAATCTTGAGAATACTACTTAAGGAATTACTTGTGTGGAAGAAGCGAAGAAGGAGCTCGACATAAAAAGGGATACAACTTTTACCTTGAAAGTAAATGCTGAGTTCGTAATTGTTGTTAAGACTGACTCTTTACCTTTATTTAGTAGGTTAGAGAAATTGAATGAAGAAGAAAAAGGTGATGAGACACTTGAGACCTTTAAAGAGTATAGGGACTCAGTAAAGATAGGGCATATGTTGAATATGAAGGATTATCAACTAAATCCCTATCTGAAAATATCTCACATAGAGGAAGCTCAAACTGTGACACCTGAGGATCATAATTTTGTCACGTGAGGAAAGTATGGAGTCGAGTGATAGCGCATTGTAATACTAGTCAAAATAAAATAACTAGACTATTATTGTAGCAATGGTAAGTCTAGGTCAATCCCATAGGGAGTGTTCGGTTAGCCTATGAAATGAAATTAATTGGTGTTTAGGAAAAAGGGGGTGTTTGGATTTAGAATAATAAAGTAAAATGAGACTAACTAATAAAAACAAATTAAAGAAAATATGTGAAAAATGATTACATTGGAGAATTAGGTAGGGATCCAGTTCTTTGGTTCAATCTTGGCCTATACCCTAATTAGCATATTTCAGCGATTTGTTATTCTCAAACCTCTCCTACCAATTATTAATTATGGGTTAATAATTAACCCGAGATTTCCCTTAGGTTTTGTTTAATCAAGATACGATCGTTAATTAAATGTAACCACTGAATAACCTAGGATAAGATCTTTAGATTTAATTAGGCAGTAGCATTACGAATTAGAAAAACTGATTAGTCAAGGTAACAACCACATACGGTGTGTCATTTAACCAAGGTTATGTTATCCCTAATGATTACGAATCATTAGTCACTACACATGAATTTCAACATAACAATTACAGATTATATC
>JANZXP010000006.1:3671786-3709968 GCA_027576715.1 Erythroxylum flavicans
AAAATATATTTTAAAAAAATTTAATACAATTTTTACCGACGGAAGTATGCAAGATTTCCGTTGGTAATTGTCTAAATACCATACCGACGGAACATATTTTCCGTCAGTAATATTTGCTAATTTACCGACGGACAATTTTACCGTCGGTAAGTTTACCGACTGTATTAGAAATATTCCGATGCTAAATTTACACGCGGGTAAGCCACCGGTCGGTAAATTTAGCGACGGAATACATCGGACGATCGGTAACTTTTCCGTTGATGTTACCGACGATTTACCTTTTCTGTCGGTAATTTTACCGACGGTAGACAAACTATCCGTCGGTGAATTTAGCTACGGCCGAATCTCTGACGTTTTTGACTGTCGGTTTATTACGTCAGAAATTTGGTATACCGACGGAATATTTCTCGATTCAGTCGGTAATTTCCGTCTCTAATTCACTATTTTCTTGTAGTGTAGAAAGCGTTACCTAATTAGGAGTTGGATAAAGGCCAAGAAGATAAGTCGCTGGGTTGCTAAAACGAAGGATACTATACATATAGGGTTTGACTAGGAGCTCTTATAATATTCTATACACAACTCTCAATAGAAAATTTTGACATACTAGCATAAGGGTACATGAATCTCGCATAGACATATCCTTTTCTTTTTCATTGTTCCTTTAAATATTCTTCTTCAAATCTTATCTCTTGTGTTTAGCCTAAACATTTAACATATAATACTTCCCTTTTAGTTATTTAACCTAAATGTTTTCTTATTTAGCCCAAGTAGCTTATTATAATAGATTATTTGATTTATTTATTTACGTGTCTCCCTATTTATTTATGTATTTATTTACTTATTTTATCTTTTATTTTATTCTTAACTTTGTTCTATATTTATTGTATTATTTATTTTTATATTTTTATTTATACGTATTTTTCTTCTTCTTCTCCTTACTATTATTATCATCATCATTATCATCATTTTTTATATAAATTTTTAGCTACTATTATTTTAATATGTTATATATTTTTTTCTTTTCATGTAAATCTACCGAAAATATTATTTTTACTAGTTAATAGTAAGACTATCTATCTGTGGACCTTTTCAGATTTTACAATCAGCAAAACTTTCACTAAATTGTTAATGGTGTTGTTTGATTGGGAACTCTTGATCCTGCTTGGGAAAGCGCAAGAATCAATGATGAAGTTGCTTCCTCGTTTTATCAATATAAGAGAAGAATTTTAATCTTGATCTCCAACTTTATCAATAATTCCAACTCTTCTTTCAAAAATCTCTAGCTTTTTCCTCCAAAAATTGAAAGAGAACAAATCTTCTTTTTTACCCATCAGTCAACTCAAAAAGTAGGAATTATCATAAGAATATGTAAAAAGGAACATCATATTATACAAACAATTAAAATTTTATTTATTATATTTCTTATATTACCTATGATAAAATAACAGCAGAATTATATTTATAGTAAAATTAAATTTATATTTTAATTAATGGAATTTATAATTTTAATTAAGATTATAAATTAATAATATAATTTATATGTATATAATATATACGATCTAACTTAAATTTGATCAGATTACGATCGACTTGAGGCCTATTAATATATGTGGACTATCCAACAGAATTTATAAGAATGAGGGAGATGGCGGAGTTATTATTCCTAAGTGAAGAGCCCATCATCTGAGTGGACATTCGATTTGAAAGTCCACAGAAGAACTGAACAAGCTGTATGATGTTGGGTATAGGATACTGTTGACCTGTTTTGGACTTCCACGTGGGACTTAAGGGTCATGCATGAGCTCACCTTAACCAATGTCCAAGTCGAAGTCCTGTCATGATCTGACTAGAGAAAGTGACGGACACGCAAGGCTTTATCAAATAATGTGTTTAAACTTTAAATAACTGATTAGACTTTATAAAAAAACAAAATTAAAATGAAGTTAGTAATTTATAGGCACAGATTTTATGCTTTTATTTTATTATTAAAATTATCGTAATAACTAAAATATAGTCTCTTCAATTGTCAAATCAACAAGAAGTTATGGTTTAAAATTTGAATAAAAAATTAATTTAGTAAAATAAGACATTTAAAGTGTAAAAAATTGAATTAACATTAGATGTTATAAAAGAAGTTAAAAATAAGGATTGTTTTTTAGAGAAAACTTTCAAAACGATATTGTTTGAACTAGATTAACTCATCATTTGTTTTTTAAGAAAATTTTTAAAATGACATTATTTTGGGAGTAATGACCCAGTTACAAGCTAGGTAGGCTATAGTCAATCCATAATTTATCTATGAACTGATCAATTCAGATCAAAAATGGGCTAAATTGAGCGAACCAGGGCATTTTTACCATTTCTAATAAAAGATTAAATAAAATAAAAATTTTAAAATATATTTAAAAAAGATAATTCTTTTTAATAAAAATTTAATTGTTAATTAAAAAATTTTTAAATAAAAATTAATTAATTAAATATTTTCATGCCCAGGAATAAGACTTTTCCAAAGATGTCAGCGTAAATTGCTGTCATTTATGGAGCCCACAACTAATGGAAGTAACGTATGACAAATATAGACAAGGCTACTCACTCCTCTCACGTGTCCTTCGTTGGTTAGTGACTGTCCTCTCCGGTCGTTGACTCTTCTGTCTGATCGTAGAAATAAGCCGAGGTAGGCGTCTTTCGGTCTTTTCATGCACAAACATTTAATTATAATTATTTATTTATTTTAAATTTGAATAGAGGTGCTTTCTTACTATGCTCTTCCTTTTCACTCTAAAGTATGTGAAATGATTCACTCTGTTCCTCGCGGTTTTAAGGTTAAATGATCGTTGCTTATACTTTGTTGAAGTAATAATTTTGTCCCAAGAACATAGCTTTTTGAATGTCACACTCCACATATGGAAAAAAGTCATCTTTTTCACATGTATAATTTCTGAACCAAAACCATCTCCAATTTTCAAGTGGGATATTCCGATGATTATCCGAAAATACAGAACAAAAATTCAATGAAGGTCCAGTTGAGTATAACTGCTCTACGCAACAAACAAACTGTTCCTTCCTAGTCAAAGACAAACGTCATTCCCCAAAAAAAAAAAAGAAAAAGAAAAAGGAATAAGGAAGACAAAGGTACAGAAATTTAGGAAAATGGTAAATCCAAAGTGATATGAGAATAATAAGAGCCAGCGGTAGAGAAGAGAAGAGAGAGAGAGAGGGAGACCATTTTAGGCTCCACGGCCACGACCAATCCGTCTTTTTCTCTTCCTATTCTTAGTGGTATTCTAAATTTAATTTCATTTTCTCAAACCATTTATTATCCTTCTTCTGTTCAATTTCTTTTCGTTTCTGGATTCTCCGGGTAAACATCTCTCCTTTTTTCTCTCTTTTCTCTTTGTTTGGAAACTTCAAAAGATTCCAACTTTCCTGCTATCTGAATTTTTGGAATTTTTATTTGCTCTGTAAGTGTTAGTGGTTTTGGTTGGGAGCTTTCCGGTAAATGTTAAAGAACAACTCTGGTTTTGGAGCTGGATTGTTAGAGATATAGGAACTACGTTGACTTTTTGAATGAGTAAGTTGTTTTCGACATGTCCTGTACTACGTCATAACGTCTTCTTTGGGTTTCTTAAATGAAACTCAGTTCGATGATTCTTATGTTTGATTGAGTTCAACCTCCGTTTTTGCAGCTGTCGCTGTTTTCGTTTTCTATATATATACTTTCGTTGTCTTTTCTGGTTTTCTTTTCCTTTTTCCTAATTCAGTATTACCATCTAGGTGGATATTGTAACTGAATCCTGAATTATGCCGAGTCTGTGAGGTTAATTTTGTTTTGAATATCTAGGAACAGAAGATTCCGACCTTACCTGCTATAAAAAAGAATGTCCTGATCAAGAAAGACCGTTCCAAGACCAAGAACTAAAAGCTACCTGCTGCAGATTAATTTAGAAACTTACCTGCTATAATGTTTTCAGCTTTCAATATAGGGTTTGGTGTATTTACTCTTCGCTACCTGATTTCCTGGCTGATTATTGGCAAATGATATGTTCATGCATTTGGTTGATTCCGTGTCTTCCTGCTTAAGTTGTTTCTGATACTATTCTTCCTGTTGCTGATAGTTATTATTGTTTTGGTGGACTTTAGGCACCATTTCGCCGGCCTTATTACTGTTTTCTTCTAATGGAGGATGTAAAATTTACTGAGGGCATACCTCCTCTAGAGTCTTCTTCATCCTTCGGACATAATGATCATTCAAAATGCGAAGCTTCAATTTGCCCCATGACTACCGGAAACGCAGATTTGGATACTTTGTTGTCAGCGAATGAGAATTTTAAATCCACAACTGTTCAAGATACTCCTTTAAACCTCTTTGTAGGCCTAGATGATGTTCTTGTGGCAGGAACTTCGGGTCAACAACAATCTCTTTCAACAGACAATTCAGTTTCATCTTCAACAGTTAATGTAGAAAATGATGGAGCCCTTTCAACAGCAAACCCATTTTTGACTTCATTGGGTGATGCAGTAGATCAAGTTCAATGTTTTCCTCCACCTAACTTAATCACAAATTCAATAGTTCATGAGGAAAAAAAAGGTGAAATTCTTCCAGCTAACAATGCAATTTCAATATCAACGGTTGATGAAGCTGAGAAAGACCATCAAAGTCTGTCGAAGGACTCAAAATCTGAAACAATACAGATTTTATCTGATGGGGTAGAATCTGAATACAGCCCCCAAGCTATAAAAATCTCCCCTAATGGAATATATGGTCGGGAGGAAAAGACCGACGCCACTGAAAACTTCTCTCCAGTACACCAATTTCAAGCAGCGACTGATGCCTTGCAGTCCTCTTCCGATAAGCATCAGTCTCAGCATTCTTTTATAAGTAGCAGTCCTGTTCATATTGGTGATGCCATACCTGCTGATTTCTATCCTAAGTTAAGAATGCAAACTGAGGAGGACACTTTACCACCTGTAAAGGTCAGGTTGGATTCAGGCGGGTATTCACCACCACATGCAAAAGTTGACAGTCCACACATTTTGGTTGTTTCTCCTAGTAATTTGGATGATATGAATAGAGGTCTTATTGATACAACTGCACCTATTGAATCCGTTAAACAAGCTGTTTCCAAGTTTGGAGGAATTACGGATTGGAAAGCCCACAAAATTCAAACTGTAGAGGTACGCAGGACATGCTGTTTTCATTAAGCATCACAATTCTGTTTTATTTTTCTGGACAAAGTTATCATAGTTTCATTCACCAGTAACAAGGAGCGTAACACAACTAGTGCAGTTCATGCATCTTGTTTCAAGTTGTGCTGGAATGCTGCTTTTCTTGGCATGTTTAGGTGCTGGCTGAAAGATGTAGTATGCTCTTTATTTACAAGTTGTATGGCAGTGGGTGAGGAAATGACAATTACTGTGTACTGCTATTTGTGTCTTTTCTACTATTTCTGATGTAAGTTTAGTTCTCATGTTGTTGCCAAGAGCACTTGTGTCTTGAACTTAGAAGCTTGAACATCTTATTGTCCAATGGCATCTAGGTTACTTGGGAATATCTGCCGTTTAAGCAGAATGTTAAATCTTAAATGTTCCATGGATCATATCGTGTGAAGTACAAGCCCTTTTTCTTCCATTTGTTTTTGGTTAATTGTAAAAGCCTATGATTTCTATTGTTTTGATTAAGTAAATGGCTTTTTCTTCATGTAGTAATTTGACCTATCTGATTTGCTCTCGACCGTCGCTTGCATGTGATGCATTTTATAGCATAAATGACCTTTAGTATTTTCTGATTTTGCAGAGGCAGAAGCTTATAGAACAAGAACTAGAGAAAGTGCAGAAGGAGATGCCTGAGTACAGGGAGCGATCAGAGGCTGCTGAAGAGGAAAAATTACAGATCCTTAAAGAGCTAGACAGCACTAAAAGACTAATAGAAGAGCTAAAGCTCAACCTAGAGAGGGCAAAAACTGAAGAGCATCAAGCAAAACAAGATTCTGAACTTGCCCAGCTAAGGGTGGAAGAGCTGGAACAAGGGATTGCTGGTGAGGCTAGTGTTGCCGCCAAGGCACAGCTTGATGTTGCTAAAGATAGATATGCAGCTGCTGTTTCAGAGCTCAAATCTGTTAGTGAATAGTTGGAAGCACTGCACAAGGATTATTCTTCTTTGGTCACAGACAAAGAGGAAGCTGTGAAAAAGGCTGAAGAAGCCATGTCTGCATCCAAGGATGTTGAGAAGACAGTGGAGGAACTTACCATTGAACTGATTGCTACCAAGGAGTCCTTAGAGTCTGCACATGCCGCACATCTGGAGGCGGAAGAGAAAAGAATAGGAGCAGCTTTGGCCAGGGATCAAGATTGTCTCTATTGGGAAAAACAGTTAAAGCAGGCCGAAGAAGAGCTGCTGAAACTTAACCAGCAAATTCTTGCAGCAAAAGATCTTAAATCAAAACTAGACACTGCTTTGGCCTTTCTATCAGATCTCAAAGCAGAGTTGGCAGTTTATATGGAGTCCAAAGTAAATGAGGAAAGTGATGAAAAAGTAACAAGAAGAAATGAGAACAAAACGCGTACTAATATTCAAACTGCAGTTGCTTCAGCAAGGAAGGAACTTGAAGAAGTTAAACGCAACATTGAGAAAGCAACTGCTGAGGTGAATATCTTAAAAGTGGCAGCCTCGTCATTACAGTTAGAACTTGAGAAGGAAAAATCATCTCTTGCCACGATTAGGCAGAGAGAAGGAATTGCTTCCGTAGCAGTTGCTTCTATTGAGGCTGAGATTGAGAAAACCAAGTCTGAAATTGCTCTAATTCAAACGAAGGAGAAAGAAGCCAGAGATAAAATAGTTGAGCTACCCAAGCAATTGCAACAAGCAGCACATGCTGCTGATGAGGCTAAGTTACTTGCTCAAATGGCTCGAGAAGAGCTGCGCAAGGCAAAGGAAGAAGCTGAACAAGCAAAGGCTGGTGTTAGTATAATGGAAAGCAGGTTACTTGCAGCTCAAAAGGAAATAGAAGCTGCTAAGGCTTCTGAAAATTTGGCTGTAGCAGCTATTAAAGCATTGCACGAGAGTGAATCAGCTCAAAAAACTAATGATGAAAGTTCTCCTGCAGGTGTAACCCTGTCATTAGAAGAGTACTATGAGCTCAGCAAGCGCGCCCACGACGCAGAGGAGCAGGCCAACAGGAAAGTAGCTGCTGCTATTTCTCAAATTGAGGTCGCAAAAGATTCAGAGTCAAAAACAATGGCCAAGCTAGAAGAAGTAAACCGAGAGCTAGCATCAAGAAAGGAAGCATTGAAAATTGCAATGGACAAGGCTGAAAAAGCGCAGGAAGGGAAGCTGGGCATAGAACAAGAGTTAAGAACATGGAGGGCTGAACATGAGCAACGAAGGAAGACCGGTGAATCTGTGAAAGGAGTTGCAAACCAAATCCCGAGCTTTGAGGATGGAAAAGAAGCAAAGACATTTAAGCCAAAAGAGGAGGCCTCAGTCCAGAATTCACCAAGCCTAAAAGCTTATGGTCATGGAAGCAATACTGTAGCTGCCATAACGCCAGAAGTGAAGGCCCACAAGAAGAAGAAGAAATCATTCTTCCCTCGGATTTTCATGTTCTTGGCAAGGAAGAAGACACATAAGTCCGGTTAATACAGTGAAAACAAAACAGAAACAGAACGAGCAGTCTTAAGTTTCTTGTTTTGCTGGAGTTTACTTACTCATTGATCCTCAATACTGGAAAGCAGAGGGTGTTCTTTGGTGAATGTAAATGTTGGGGATTAATTTATGTAATTATAGAATGAAAAGATTATATTTTTGGCCGCTGATAGGATTGCATGGCTGGTTGCAAATAACTTGGCGCAAAGGTGCTTCTTGTTGGGTAATGCTACCATAAGTCTGGTCTGTAAATTATAGGCTTGCGAGAAACTGAATATTTTAAAGTTGTGAAGAATGGTTTCATGTAAAGATTTTCTCATTTCCCTTTGCGGTACTTTTATCCTTGCGAATGTAGTTTTATGGACGAGAACTATCTATATGCTCAAGTTTCATGGTTATGTTTGGAAATTGACGTACGCAAAGTGTTTAACGATATTAAAACAATTCATGAAGGCAGTGCAAGACCGACCTTAGCTCAGTTGGTAGAGCGGAGGACTGTAGTTGACTTGCTGTAATCCTTAGGTCGCTGGTTCGAATCCGGCAGGTCGGATTATCATTTATTTTTCAGATTATATAAAGCTGATGTCTAACTTCGTCGTCAAAAATTAAGAGAGCTTTATCACTCTATCCAATCTTTTACCAAATGCAATCTGCTTTAGTGATTCATTGCATTTTCATCACAAATACTATAGCTATATTAATTTATGAAAGCAGTTATAGAGATGATTAGCGATTTCTACGTATAGTCTTGAATTCCTAATATTCCTGGTAAAGTCCTTGTGAATTGTGACAGATAGCGACCCTATAATGCGTAAGGGATCAAATGCTTTTAAGCAGGATCAATACAAGGAGACCTCTGTAATGTTTAAGGTAAAATTTGGGATCAGACCATTTTTCTAGCAGATGACACAAATTTATAACGAATCAACAACGCCAACCCGGAAAAGAAAAAGAGAAGAATTTAGGTAGAGGAAAGGGTTTGAATGATGGTTTTGTGCCAAGGGTCGGAGAGATGCTCCACAAGGTTATCAATGGGACCTGCATGAGTCACAGCTGCTTGCACGAAAAACCCCAGCATGGCTATCATTGCCAACCTTCCTGCAATCAGGGAAGGAGAAAAGGGCAAAAATTGGAGGCAAGGCAAAGGCAGAAACCTCCTGTGACCAATGAAAAACAACAAAATGAAGCAGAACTCACCATTCTTAATCTCTTTAAGCTTCCAATCATGGGCATTGTTAATGTCCTTAGCAAGGCCAAGAGGGTTCAGAACAGGTCCTCCAGGATAGCTATTAATCGAACAGGACCAAATGTTTCAGTTATCCCCATATATTCCAATGGGTTTACAGATATTTCATATAAAAGGGGTGAATTAAAAAGTCTGGGAATTGGTCTACTCTGATCAAGAGAGAACGTGAAAGTACCCAGCACTGTCGCTTTAAAGGCTTCTTCAATACCAAAGAAGGGTCCGTCAGCTTGAGATCCTGGATTTACGAAGTCCATGTACCTCTTTGTCTCCACAAACCTAGGCATATACATACTTGTTCATCATATATACACGGCTACAAATTTTAAAAGAAACCAAAGAACATTCGCTTGAAAGAATGGGATGGTGAATTTTTACCCCATTAAAAGTAATTGGACAACAAGCAAAGTTCTTGTGCTTGCAAATTCATAATTAGCTGCACCTGCTTCATACCAAACTGGCAATTTGTTAATCCCCGTTACACGTAATAGCTGCAGTAAAATGTTGACAAGAATCACCAACAGAGGAAAAAATTCTTGTGGTGAAGCTGTGAATCTCCTAAATTCAACTAACTGTATCGACATCTTGCTTCTCTATCCTAGTTCAGACAAGTTAGATGATGTTAAACGTGACTGTTTTAGTAAACTTACATCAGTAAAAAGAATCCCAGCAACTCCAAGCATAGCAAAGCGACAGTGCACCAACTCTGCCTGCACGTACCACTTTAAGCTTGCCGGGTCTTCTCCAAGCCCAAGTGGGTCAAAACCATAGTCGCCAGCCAAACTTAGTTACAGAAAGAATAAAAGAACAAGCACATGTAAAGTGAAAGAACCAAAAAAAAAAGAAAAGGCAGGAAAGTTTCTCATTAATACAAAAAGATGGCGTGGCATACGTTCCATCGAGATATGGGGGAGGATCGAGTCCGGGGAGCCATGTGGGTCGTTGCTGAGCTCGAACTACTGTTTGGGTATGATGTCGCGTGCTTCCTAGTTTATGCAACCGTAATGTATTGGCCGAACCGAAAGATGGTTTGGATATGTTTTTGGGCACAAGAAATGGAGAAGACGAGGGTCGGAGCTGAACAAGAAACGTTCTTCCTGCAGCAGCGGCCATTTTTGGTTTTTCTTTTGCTCTCTATCAGCAGTTCATGACTGGTACCGAGGCGCTCATCCGTTTTCACCGGTGTACAAAAGAACGAGATAATGTGGTCGCACCCCATTCCTTGTTGGCTCTGAAATTGTTGATATATACCACATATACACATAAAAATAAATAAATAAATAAAAATGACGTGTCTACATTTGATTGTGGTGATATCCAATTACGAAATAAATCGTAGACGCGATATTTAACTTGAATATTTTAGGAGCCCTTATATTTCTTATATTTATAGGTATACTAAGAAGGGTTTTACTCCCTATAAGTGTGCAATTATGGACAACTTTAGTGTCAGTTTTGTTAAAAGAGATAATGAAATTACTCCACCTTTTTTGTGGTGTAGCGACAATTGAAAATTGATTGTCGAAAGTTTTTTAGGTGATTTCAATCGAGTAAAATATCTCTAATTGGTATCTTGTTACTATCAAAAATTAATTTTCTTAAAGATTTATTTTGAGATTGCCTCTAGTGATACTGGAGAAGAACAATTTGTATTACCCATTATTTTGATACAATGGAAGATTCGACTGGCTTGTGCCTATTATTTTTACTCCCCACGTTGAGGGGATTTTTCAAGTTAAAAATTTGTTGTTGATTATTATGATGTGTGATTTTCATTTTTATTTAAGGGATTGAACTATAATTGATTGCTTCCTTCTGGTCAATATTTGAAAAAATTAGTTTGGTTATTATGTTGCGATATTTGCTTGTTGTGTGTTTTTCCCAATATAGTGGTATCAGAGCTATTGGTCTAATTGTCCTATGGGGTTATGGAGGGAAAGTTTCAAAAGATGATCAGTCTCATCAACACCAATTACCATATCTGAAAGAACAAGATGAAGGATCTTCTCTTCACGATAAAGTTACAGTTATCAGTGTTTTTAAATTAAAAAAATGAAAGTAAAATTGATGAGGACTAGGAGTTTGAGCTCGAGCAAGTGTGTGGGTTTATTCGACAATTTGTTGAGAACAATGTGAGACAAATATAGAAAAACTTATGGAACAAGCTAGTCGAGTTGTATGCTTCATAGACTAGTAACAACAAATTATTTTATTTGACGAGACTAATGTAGTTGAAATACAAGAAGGGTACATCAAAAGCAGATCACTTGAATGAATTTCAAGGGATTATTGATTAATTTTCAGGCATAGGTATCCAATTCGATAATGAGGTGCTTGCTCTTGTGTTTCTTGCTCCATTATTGGACTCATAGTTCTTAACCAATTCTACTTTGAATGGTGTTGTACCAAAGGAATCCATTAAAAGTGGTGTTCTGAATGAAAAGAAGAGATGACAGTTATAAGGCAATTCCTTTTCTCAGTCAGAGGTTTTGGTTACAACATTCAGAGGGAGGAGTCAGATTAAGAATTCAAAGAATAGAGATAAGAGTATATATAAGAGTAAGGGAAAATCTAGCAAATTTACAAATGTTGAATGCCATTACTATCACAAAAAATGGCACATTAAAAGGTGTTATCGAAACCTTAAGAGAGAGAATGAGAAGAACCAAGGTAAGGATAGGAAGAAAGATGATAACAGTGATAATGATAGAGTGTCTATAACCATTGATCCATTCCTTTTCACGTATGAAGACAATATGGTTAACTTAGCTACTTATAAGACCAATTGGGTTATTGATAGTGGTGCTTCCATTCATGCTACATCTCATCAAGATTTCTTCATACCTTACACACAACGTGATTATGGAGTTGTGAAGATAGGAAATGATGGTTCGAAAAAAGTTATTAGTATTGGATATGTTTTCTTAGAGACTTATTCTAAAACACAATTAATTTTGAGAGATGTTCGATTAAGTTTGTTTTTTATAGGTAGGTTTGATGATGAGGGATTCTATAACACCTTCAACAACGGCTAATGGAAACTCATAAATGGGTATTTAATTATAGCTAGAGGTAATAAGTGTTATACTCTTTATCAATTGCAGGCAAAGCTCTCTAAAAGCATTATGAATGCTTTAAAGAATGAGAGTATAATTGAGTTATGACATAAGAGACTTGGTCACATTAGCAAGAAAGGTATGATAGTGTTAGTGAAGAAGAAGATGATAGCTGAGATATATAGTGTTCATTTAAGAAAGTGTCCTCACTGTCTAGCAAGGAAGCAACATATAGTTTCTTTAAGAGATTCCTCTCCTTCTGGAAAGAAAATTTTGTTTGATTTAGTACACTTTAATGTCTATGATCCAATAAAGACAAGATCACCTGATGGTGCTAGGTATTTTCTACGTTTTATTGATGATCACTCTAGGAGGATTTAGGTTTACGCCTTAAAGATAAAAGATTAAGTGCTTAGTATAATCAAACAATTTCAAGCCTCAGTTGAGAGAGAGAGACTAGGAAAATGTTGAAATACATCCATACAGAAAACGATGGAGAGTATTATGGCCCCTTTGATGAGTATCGCAAACAGCAGGGCATTCGGCATTAAACTACAACTCCTAAGACACTTTATTAAATGGAGTAATTGAGAGGATGAACAAAACAATGATGGTGAGAGTGAGACGTTTGATTTCACAAGTTAAATTGCCAAAATCCTTTCGAGGTGAAGTTTTAAGTACAGTTATACATGTGTTAAATGGTTCTCCTTGTGTTTCTTTAGAGTTGGATGCTCCAAAATGAATTTGGTTAGGAAGAGATGTTTCTTATCATCATTTGTAGATTTTTGGTTGCAAGGCATTCGTACACGTTTTAAAGGATGAGAGGTCTAAACTTGATGTCAAGACACAACAGTGTGTGTTTATTAGGTATGGTCAAGATCAACTTTGCTATAGGTTTTATGATCTAGTTCAGAAACAACTCGTGAGGAGCTATGATGTTGTATCTATTGAGAATCAAATCATCTAAAATATCGATAAAGTTAAGAAGAGTGATTTTGAGTTTAATAATGATATAGAAAAATATGATGCAGTGCCTCTAATAGTAATACCGAGACAATTTAGGGATGATGCTCTGGATGAATAATCAAATGATGGATAGATTGATGATGGTGTTCGTGATCAGACACTAGTATCACAAGTTGTTTCAATTCCAAAACAAGACTTACAAGGGTATGAAGACCATATATTAGATATTCTTCAAATCAATATGTGTTGTTGACTAATGGAGGACAACATGAGAGCTTCAAGGAAGTAATGGAAGATGAATATAAAGATAAATGGATTGAGGCTATGTAAGAAGAGATTAAATCCTTATACGAGAACAAGAATTATGAGTTAGCAAAACTGCCTAAAGGCAAGAGAGCCTTGAAAAAAAGATGGGCATTTCGGGTTAAGCATGAAGAGCACTACCCACATTCATGATGCAAGGCTAGAATGGTTGTGAAAGGTTTTAATAAAAGGAAATGAGTTGACTTTTATGAGATCTTCTCACTAGTAGTGAAGATGACATCTATTCATATAATGTTAGTATATCGGCCAGGCTTGAATTAGAAATTGAGCAAATGGATGTTAAGATGACCTTCCTTCATGGTGACTTGGAAGAAGAGGTATACATGGAGCAGCCATAAGGTTTCAAGTTTAAAGGTAAACATGATTATTTTTATAGACTAAAGAAGAGTCTCTATGGTTTGAAACAGAAACTAAGATGGTGGTATAAGAAACTTGAGCCAGTTATAGGGGAGCAATGCTATAAGAAGACTAGTTCTTACTATTGTATTTCCTACAAGAAACTCTTTGATGATGATTTTATTATTCTTTTACTCTATGTTGAGGACATTCTAATTGTTGTTAAGAATGCTTCTAATTGATAAGTTAAATAAGCAGTTGAGCAAGTCTTTTGCTAAGAAAGACTTAAGGACAAAAAAATAAATCCTTGGCATGAAGATCATTATGGATAGGAGTATTAAGAAGTTGTGATTGTCATGAGAGAAGTACATTGAGAAGGTACTTTAGAAATTTAGTATGGAAAAGGCTAAAGCAGTTAGTTCTTCTTTTGTTAATCACTTCAGATTGAGTTCTCATCAAAGTCCTACTAAGGAAAAGAAGGCAGAGATGGAATTAGTTCCTTATGCTTCAGTTGTTGGTAGCTTAATGTATGTGATGGTGTGTACTCGATTAGATTTTGCTCATATATTCAGTATGGATAATCGATTTCTTTCTAATCTTGGGAAAGAAGATTGGGTTGTAGTTAAATATATCTTTAGGTATCTTTATAAAAGTTCTAATATGTGTTAATGTTTTAGAGATTACAACTCTATATTAGTTGGTTACACAAATGCTGACATGGACTATGATGTTGATTCGAGAAAATCAACATCAGGATAAATTTTTCAGGGAGAGTAGTGTCGTGACAGTCAAGATTGCAAAAGTATGTTACATTTTTTGCCATTAAAGATGAGTTTATTGTTGCATTGGAAGATTGCAAGGAGTCATTATGGATGAAGAAGTTTCTTTGAGAACTTGGTTTCCAATAAGATAAATATGAGTTGTTTTGTGATAGCCAGAATGCTATCCACCTTAGTAAGAAATTTTCTTTTCATTCTTGATCTAAACATATTGATGTGAGGTATCACTAGATAAGAGATGTGTTAGAGATGAAGTTATTACAACTTAAAAAGGTTCACACTAATGTAAATGGTGCAGATATGTTAACGAAGACTTTACTAAAGGTTAAACGTAAGGTTTATTGTTCAATCTCTAGCATGGTGATCCCTCCCATGGGAGTGTGAGAGGAAGAATTATTGGGGTCCCACTCAATGAGACTATACCACATGTACACATCAGAAATAAACAAATAAAAGTGAATTGTGTGCATGAGATGGTGGTGATATCTAATTAGGAATTGGATATTAGAAGTTATATTTAATGTGAATATTTTAGGGCCCATATATTTCTTATATATATAGGTATTTTAAGAAGGGTTTCTCCGTTTTATTTAGTGTGCTCAATTGTAGGCAGTTTTAACATCAGTTTTAAGGCAACAATAAAAATTTGCTAAGGGAAAAGACCTAATCACTTCACCTTTTTATGATGCAGTCGCAATTGAATATTGATTGTTGAAAGTTTTTCAGTTGTTGTCAATTAAGTGAAATCTCTCTAATTGTTATCTTGTTATTACCAAGAATTAATTTTCTTGAAGATTTATTTTGAGATTACCTCTAGTGGTGCTAAAGAAGAAAATTTTAAATTAACCATTATTTTGATATAGTGGAAGATTCGACTTGTTTATGCCTGTGATTTTTAGTCCTCACATCAGGGAGGTTTTTCATATTAAAAATTGGTTATTGATTATTGTGGTGTGTGATTTTTCGCCTTTATTTACTTGAGAATTATAATTGATTGATTCCTCCTTGTTAGTATTTGGGAAAATTAGTTTGATTACTTTGTTGTGATATTAGCTTCTTGTGTGTTTTTTTCCAACAAAATCAACATACGTTATCATTTGTATAATGAGCAAGTTAAGTGTTTCCGTAGAGTAAGTTGTCAATTATTTATTTAAATTATATATTTCAAATAAAGTATTTATAAGTTGCCATTTATAATCAAATTCTAAATTTACTTGCTTCTTTTGTAATTGTCAAGTGCATTCAATAACTTACACATTATACATTCTCAATAAATTATTTTATGAATTAACGATTCACAACTAACTAATAAACTAACAATTGAAAACTAAATAATAAATTGATCTAAGCAGCATTTACAAGTTTTAATGTATCTCTATTTTGAATCAATTATTTTCTTCAGTACTAAAAATAGTTAAAATTTTATTTATGGTCACTTGAAATTTTAATTTCTTAAAATAGAAAGTTATAGTTAAATTAGTTTAATTGGGTTAAGGAGGCTATGTGAATTCTCTCTCTACTTATAAATTCTTTCTTTATACCAAAAACACTTTGATCTCTTTGTCCACATCAGAAATTCTTCCTCAAAATATTTTTATTCTTCCCCAAATTTAAACATTGTTTTTTTTTAAAATGAAAAAAAAGTCTTGAGATACATATTTCAACATTGTTTTCATTATAACTTTTCATCTAATAGCAAATAAGCATAAGCAGAAGAAATTGGAACATCTTACTTCTTCAAGTTAGATCATATAGGCACTTTCATGACAAATGATACAATAAGAAAATCTCATGAAATTCAATTCGATTTTGGATTAGTAAAAAAATTTGAGTTTATATCATAATAGGCGAATTTAAACTTAGTTAAGGACATTTAAATTCAAAATTCAACTCAAATTTAAATGTTTTTAAAATTAAAATTCATTAAAATCAAAATTTGATCAGTAATTTTATATTAAATTGTACCAAACCTTTACTATTGATATGATATATTTAATCCAATTATGATAAACATGGCTTTTTCTCGAAATCTACACCTAGTTGGGTGTAAGAACTTCAGTTTTGGTCATCTATTTTAGAACTCTCCATTGTATTGGATGGATAAATCCATTTTCAAATATTCATACTAAAAAGGTTCACAATAGAAGAATTATCTACGTTTTCATACTGTTTGGCTGTATGATAGCATTTTAATAGTCTTGTCATTATAGTAATATTATTTAAACATTTATTCACATTTTAAATTATTTAATAATATATAAAAATATTTAAAACATAACCATACAATAATCTTATATAATTTGTTATATTATTATTTTTAGTAATATTTGATGGTAAGAAACGTAGGAAATATCATTAGCCTTAGGTACTAAATCATCTTCCTCAACTCAATCTTGGTCTTCTTTCCTGTTGTTTCTATTTGTAATAATACCTCCTTAACAACCTTGTCCATAAAGTTAACATCGAGAAATTGCTACTGAATATCATAAAGATATTTCCATATCATTAGTCTTAGGTGAAGACCATTGAACTACTATCTGGATAGTAGGTTTATTGTGACGATTCACCAATCTTCTATCTAACACTGCGATAGGAATTCACACGTCCATATATGTTGAAGAAGGAATAGTTAAGGAAGTTGACACTCCACTAGCAACACATAAGAATCTCCTGCTAAATAAGGAACATATAGTGGAGTTGAATAACTATCTAAAGCCTCAAATGGTGGCTTGGGTATAGCAAAATGGAAATTGGTATTATACCACCACTCTGTTAATGCTAGTCATGTGCTGTACTGGTTAGGATAGTCCAATGTCATACAACAAAGATAAGTCTCCAAGGTACGATTCAAAACCTTAGTTTACAATCTTTTTGAGGATGATTTGTTATTGAAAATGCAATTGCACTCCTTGTAAGTGAAAAAGTTCCTTCCAAAATGCACCGTTTAATATTGCATCTCTATCACTCATAATAATTTTAGGCATCCTATGCAATTTGAATATGTTATCCATAAAAGCCTTGGTGACCTTCATAATTTTATAGGTGTTAAACCCTTAAGTCCTAATAGCGGAATTGTGCAGGCATTGGCAAACCTTCACTAATGTTTGACACTTGGGACGACGAAACAAAGTAAAGACTTACTAGCACGCAAGCAAAACATACATTGTCAATGAGTTGGTATATGCGTTAGTGCATATTGGCAGAAATCTTCGATGAGATGAAAAATTCAGATATGAGCCCAAAAGATATGTTGAGATGGACCTTAGGTTGAAGGTTAGCGGGATCACACGTATGAGGGAGACATGTGAGAGCTTTAAGAACTTAGTGTGGTCAAATAAACAGACCACGACTAAGACTTGACATGAGTAAGTATTGGACGAGACCAGTGTGTTATGAAAGGATTTGAGCTTGGATGACTCATCATTAATAGATAAAGATCAAGGCGAGATCATAGAAGATGTGATGGATAAACTTTAAAAGATAAAGACCAAGTGGGAGGATCATCTGAAGATAATATAGTTCTTCATGGATATGGATGTATCTTTACTAGTTGAATATAACCTTTTACCTTGTTTGTTATGATATAGATAAGTCATATCAGATAAAGTTCTATTTGGATGGGAGTGTTATCTAGTTCATATAATGTAATTTGATAAGGATAAGAAGTGATATTGTTAGTCCAGTTCAATTAGGATTCTAAATTTAAAAGTTAGAGGTGCCTATAAATATCTTGTTTAAGCCTTACTCTTAGAGAGGAGAGAAAGAGGGGGAGGTAACACATTAAGAGAGAGCATTCCTTTGTATACTTTTGGAGAACTAATAAAGGTTTATATTTTGCTATAGCACTTGTGTGTTTATTGTTTCTTATGATTATTTAATATTCCATAATATTCTTACTCAAGTGTGAGAGTTAAACACTTTGAGGTTTGTGAGGCATTCGAGAACAAAATTTTGTTGGTCAATAATAGGATGGTTGAGTCTTGTTTAAATAGACCTAAATGAGATTCCCATGCAAAGGAGTACGTGCAACTTTGATACAAGTTTAGTGTCTCAAAAATCCTTTGTAACAATAAGGATGGTGAAGCGGAATAAATTAATCATACTTACTCAGCCTATCCACTACCAAGAAAATGACTTAATATCTATTAGAATTGGGAAGTCCTTCCATAAAGTGTATACTAACCTATGTCTACATGTTTTTTGGAATTAATAGAGGTTTTAATAACTTGGAAGATTTTGTAGGGTCATATTTATTCCTTTTACACACTTCATATTTCTACACAAATTGCCTCACATCCTTCTGCAATATTTTGAAGAAAAAATACATGCTGAGTTTCTTCTATGTTCCCAACCACCCTGAATGTACAGAAGCATGAAATAACTCAACAAGCTTTTATCTCAAACTAAGAGAAATTTCCACAACTAATTTCATCTTAGCTTCTTTTTTACCAAGTTATATTATTTTTTAAACCTCCTCATCCTCTTACCAACTTCACTTAATTTCTTGAAACAAATATATAGAAATTTGTGATACCAAGAGAGTAAATAATTTTGAACTGGTCACATGTGTACGCCATCTACCTCTGAATTACCTTTGACCCTTTTGTATCAAATTGAAAATTTGAATTAGATAAGTTTAGGAAACCATGTTTACCTAAAAGGCATGGTTATATTTTGTTCCAACAAATATTAAAAGTTGCGATGATCAGTTTGTATGATAAAGTGGTGTCTGGTTAAGTAGTGTGACCATTATTTTATAGTCATAACTAACGTAAGAAACTCCTTTTCATAAATCTATTAACGCCTATATTGATTTGATAACTTTTTATTGACATAAGCTACTGGACAATTCTCCTGTATAATAAAGGCACTAATTTCCTCACTACATATATTTGCCTCCAATATAAACACCTCGTTAAAATCGGGAAGAGCTAATATTAGGGCTAAGGTTGAGGCTTCTTTTAATGTCGACAATGCCTTGGTTGCTTTTTCTCTCCATAAAAAAGTGATCTTTAATAAATTAGTCAATTATGTGCTTAATTGTCTATATCCTTGAATAAATCTTTGTTAGTATCCATAAATGCTTAATAATCCCCTCGATTGTTTCAATATTTTTTTCTAACCACTGCTTTAAAACTTGTATCTTTTTGGGATTAGTGGAAGCTCCCTCCTAACTAATGATATGCTCCAAATACTCAACTTTTACTGCACCAAAAGAGCACTTACTTAATTTTGCATACAACTATTATCTCCATATTGTCTTTAAAATCAATTTTAAATGCTTCAAATGATATGAAAATGTTTTATACCAGTATATCTTTAAAAAATAGTAGCATAAACATTTTTAGATATGCTTTGAATATGCGATTCATTAAGCTTTGAAATGTGACTAGAGCATTTGTTAATTTGAAGGGTATTACTAGGAATTTGTAATGTCCTTTATATATTTCAAACGTTATTTTATATATGTCATCTTTATGTAAGCTAATAAGATGATATCTAGCTGTAAGATCGAGCTTGGAAAAATATGGCGCATCTTGTAATTCATCAAATAACTCCTTTACTAGCGGTATCAAAAACTTATCCTTGATAGTATACTTATTCAAGGATCTATAATCTAAATAGTGTCTCCACAATCCATCTACCTTTTTAATCAAGATGACCAGTGTAGAAAAATGGCTTGTACTTTTCCCTATAATTTCTTACTTCAGCATTTCATCCATTTATTCCTATATTTCTATTTTTTTAACCCTGAGTACCTATATGGTTTAAAATTAATTGCCTCAGTTCCTTCTCTAATTGGAATTCAGTGGTCATGAAATCACTTAGAAGGTAACGCTTTAAGTGCGCAAATACATATGAATACTTTTGTAACAATTTTTGAAATTTCTCGCTAACTTCTTGAGACATTGCATTATCCTTCAATTTTACTAAAAGAGACCAACATACCCTTTACACTTGACTTAAGTCCTTTCTAAGTTTAGCCTCAGATATTATAGAAAAATAGCACACCACATCTTCTGGTTTCTCTTTTTTTTTTTCTAAACTTCTACTATCCTTTTACAACTATCACTTCTCAATTTTATTTCATGGTTCTTCCATCAAAACTTCATAATTCCATTTATATAACTGCACACTGTGTTATCCAAAGTGGAAAACCATTATACACCCAGCACCATCTCTTTCCCTCCTATATCAATCACTAAAGCATTCTTCACAAACTCCTTACCTTCATTAGCCACCTGATATTGTGACAAATGTGATTACATATAAGGTTTGATCCTTTTCCCACCACTATTGTGGTTTCTTTAATTTCCTCCTTTTCACCTCCTTTCTTTCTTAATAATTCCTTACACATAAAGTTATGAGTACTTCCACCATTTATTAATATATTTATTGTTCTCCCTTTGCTATTCCTTTGACTTTCATCTCTTGATACTTAAGTTCACTTACTCGTACTATTACTTGTAGAGTAATGCTTGAGTGTATGTGATCCTCCTCTGTCTTTGTTAATTTTCATATTCTTGTTCCTCTTTAAACATATAGATATGAAACATTTTCTTCTTACATTTGTGGCCTGGTAAAAATTTTTCATCATACCAAAAGCACAACTCTTTCGCCCTCCTTTTATCTAACTCTTTCCTAGAAGTTGTTTTCTCCCATTTATGTTTTCCTCCAAACTTTTGATTTCCTTCTGTCATGGGCTTAGGCAATATCCCATGAGACAATTTTATAACATTGGTTGAATGTCCTATTGAATAATTTCCTTTTGACCATATTTTCCCCAACAATGCAACACTATTACTTCATACTTCTTTTCCAATTCATGCCTATTGTAAAATGTTAGGATTCCAAACCTTTATAGAATATTCAATTTCAAGTTTAACCTTTTTAGAAACAAATTAAGTATGATTTAGGCATCACCAATCTCTGGGACATGAGATCAAAATATGCACAATAATCCTTCACAAACCCCTTTTATCCCAATTCCCTTAAATCCTTTATAGGATCCTCAAAAGGAGTATCAATAAATAGTTGCTCTAATGCCAATAAGTATTCTCCTCAACTAGGAGATTCCCTAGTCAATCTATTGTGAAGGTATAGCTCATGTCATACTAGAGTTTCTCATTATAAATACATAGATACTAATCCAACCTTAAATTCAATTAGGGTTCGATTAAGTGTTAAAATTGTTTACATTTAAACTCCTAAGATCTTAACTTCTCACTTGAAAAAAATGAAAATTCTACCTTAGTGTATTGAGTAGGCATTGAATAAAGCCCATGAAACATACCTTTTGTTAGTCCAACATCTGGTTCACGCTGGTCTCCTTAATAACGTCCTATCATTTCACCATTTTTCCTTTTGGTAAAGTTGCTTGATCCATTCCTTCAGTTCCTGAATATTCCTTTCTTGCCAAAGCTCTAACTCTTGCTTCCGATTGCACAAAACTTCCTCATTTTGGTGCCATTCTTAAGCTCAAGTGCCTTTCTACTATCTTTATCTTCCTTTGTGAATCATCACTGCTCTAATACCAAATGGATATAAATAAATTTGCGTATTGAAATTATTGATGTAGAATTACAATTATTTCAATCTACATAACTAAATCAGTAGAGAGAGCGTAGAGTAAGAAGTGGGAGAGATAGATCAGAGTAAGAGAATTTGTTTTTCGTTAACTTTCTCAACCATCTTAACATTTTTATCAACTATTTTAGTTGTTGATAGTTATAAACCAAATGCTTACATGTATCTCATCTTATTGACTTTCTATTACTTAAGGATATCATATCCTTTTTACTTCTATCCTTATGCATTGTCATCTCATTTACAAACGTGGTCTTTTCTTTTGCATCCTCCTCAAATTTCTACATCATCTTCCTCAGTTCAATCTTGGTCTTCTTGCCCTTTATTTCTCTTTATTAGAGGGGAAAAGAGGAAGATTTGGTCTACAAGATGAAAATCGAAAAGTACGACTATATAGGGTTTGGAAGTTTAAATTAAAGTTTCACAACTCCTCATGGTTTGATGTGTTTAATAAATTGAACTAATTCTTATTTTAATTTGTATTTGATTCTTAAACTTTAGACTTTCAATTGATATAATCTAAATCTTTTTGTATACGTTCTCATATTTACAGAGAAAGGGACTTGTAATTCTTCTAAATTATAATAAAAATAAATTTTCATTATATAAAATTAATAAAAGGAATATTTGATATTAATTGATATAATATCATAATATACCATATTAAAACTAAATTAGGTAAGAGACATACCCTTAATTTATAAAATTTTCTTAAAACTCCTTGTAGTTTTCAATTTTTCAGAAAAATCCTTTCTTTTAGAATTTTATTAAAAAATGACTACAAAACATGTTTTGTAGTCATTTTTTATGTGCAAATATAACTAATATGATAACCCAATTTAACTCTTAAATGGATCTGAACTAATTAAATTCAACTTAAATTAATAATTTATTATACAACTTAAATTAATAATTTTAGACAATTATAATAAATTATTAGTTTAAATTAAATTTAATTAATTCAATCCAAGTTTGAGAATTATATCAAATCGTCATGTAAATAATATTTGACATTTATATTGTATATGTTTTTGACCAAATTATAAGAAAAGTAATTTTCTAAAAAATTAAAAGTTAAAACAATTGTTTCGAGAATTAAAAAATATTTAAAATTTTTAAAACTAAATACTTGTATCTTTTACGCAAATTCCGTATTACAAAACAAACTGCAAGACAACACAATAAAAAATGCGAACAGAATTTTGATTTGGCCTCGGTATTGACAATTGGCGTCTCCGGAACGCATTGCAATGTTGTGGTTTACCTGCTAGGGGTCTTACAGAAGTTATGTGGGCCACTTTACAAGTTAGACATATAGTTGCAAAAGTAGGTGATAAATTGATGAAGGGCAATAAGGTGGATCATCATCATTATACGTGAACGATGACGACTTAACATGTATGTTGGACTACGAAGTTTAAATCGCGAGTGAGATTCAGGCAGGCAGTTTTTATAGATAGTTAAAACAACAGTTATCTACCACATTGATGCATAACAATTACAAGGTCAAACTAGAATGCTATTCATTCATTTGTTGCTAATAGTACAATAACGGTACAAGACAAGAATACAAACAGTGAAGATCCCTTCTTGTATGGTTGGTCACTATAAGAGTCATCTTATGGTGAAACAAATAGAACAATCCCAAAGCTAAACTTAAGAAATTAGCACATATAATTTGATTGAAGGAAAACAGGAATCTTCATCTTCATAGTTTGAGTAACTGTGACATAAGACCTCAAGATCTTGTGGCATATAACATGAGAGAAGTTTATTATTAGGCAACAACATAATCGCTCACAGCTTTGCAGGCTTTGGGAATATATCAGGAGTTAGCTTTTGTGCTGCACTCAGGCTGCCCTTAACCTTCAAAGCCCCCCTGCAATCCATCAAGTACCGCGGAATCCAAAGCCATTTTAGCGTAAATATTTAACAAAAGAAAAGATTGAAAACATAACCAATTACAAGAGTTCACACCTCATAAAGGCTATCTGAGGATTCAGCTGACCATTAGCCAGCTTGAAGAAATCATCATCTTTTATAGAAATTGTAGCATCAGGCTTCACTCCTTCGTATGAGCCTAAAATTCACCAAAACAAATGATCAATTTCTGCCTTAAAGCTCCCAGAAAAAAGAATGAAACGGAAAAAATGGCTTGTGTTTCTTGCAATCTTCAACTTATCCCTCTTCTTCATCTGAACAATGTAATAGAACTCTCTACATTGTAAATTATGTACTTGCGATCAAACAATAAGATCCAGTCCCCAACCTTTGGTAATCTCTCCTTTCTTAAGATCAAGAATGTAAATCACTTCATCCGTCCCAATTTTCTGCACCAGAAACAAATTGGCAACCATCATTTACTCAAAACATATGCCACGGAACCAAGAATCGCCTAAAACAAAGGCAGAGACAGAAGACACGAAACCTTAGGAGCGATATTGAATTGGTAGACAAGATTTATCTTCTTTATCTTAGCACCCTCTTCAGTCTTGAGAAACCGCTTCATGAGCTCGATAACGGAGTCAGACTTAAGCACAGTGGCCATTTTGCCTCAGATTACTTCGTTCGATCACAGATAAGAGTAGTGCAGTGCTCTGTCTATGTTGAAAATATAGATAAATTTCAAGAGGGCGGATTGGGTGGGTCTTTAATGGCGGTTTCTTGATGGCAGTTGAAGATAAAAGCATTGGGGTGTTCGGTAACGCAATTTAATGCAGCGAGAAGGGTTAGGATCATAAATCTCGTTTAGATTAAATTTAATTAAAAAGAAATGTTTCCCAAGACATATCATTTGATTGGATCCAGTTACACATCGGACCAAAAGTTAGAATGGTAAAATAAAAAATTTAAGGATTAAAAAAGTTTAATTGATATTAGACCACTATAAAATCGGCTAAAATTTTGAAATGTAATTGGAAAAAACCATCCTTCTTCGTGGAAGAATTTGAAGTTTAGTTAAACAAAAAATTGTTAAATGAATTAGTTTATAAGACCTTATTAATTTACAAAAATTAACCAATTAATTAATAAATCGATTGGTGAGTTATTAAAATAAATTAAATTAGAAATTTAAAATAAATTGAATTAGAAATTTAAAAACCGAACCAAAAATTAGATAGTTCAAAATTTACGGTTGAATTGGTTGAATCGATTGAACTGGTTGAACCAATTAAGTTTTTAAATGATTACTCGTTATAATTGTAATAACTTATTACACATAATTATAAAATTTATTCTCTATTTTTATATAAACACGATAAAAAATTATGTTTACTAATTCAAAAATTTTGAGAAGTCTATAATATGTTATCCATGCTTTTGTATTCTCAATTGGGTTGTATTTTCTTTCAATATCATGAGAATAGTATATTCTTTTAAGTTTAGTTATTTAGATTGGGCTGGGATGTGTATTATTAGAATATGAGTTAATGAGATATTTAGATTGGGATGGGATGTGTATTAGTAGAATACGAGTTAATGAGATAGCTACCTTCTGTTGCCACAATGACGTCAAAGCTAAGAATATTAATTGACTTGGTCCTAGTGAACGGCCCACCAAAAAGGCTTCACATGGGGCAACTGTTCTTAAGTGAAGCTGGCTAGGGTTTTTGTTTACCTTATACAGGAACGAAGCATATCTGAAATTTAAAACTACTTTCCAATAAAGCTAACAAGGGATCATTTTAAGGTTCAAATATTATGATAAGATTAGTAATAGACGACAAAGAGGGAAAAAAAAAAGGATTGACCAGCTGTACCTTTCTTTTCTAAGGCCCAACACTTCTACCATTTCCCATATTTCTCTATCGCTAATTATTGTGTGATGGAAACATAAAGTTTTGAGAGGAAAACTCTCCGTCAAAAACAGATCATAAGAGACTAGATATTGCGAGATTCGTATAGCCCGTATTTGTCAATCGTCATATTATATTACCTCGTAGGCGATTATATTAACAGCTACTTGACAACGTATTAATATAATTGATTTGATCAAAGATAACATCAGCTGTTTATTTAAAGATGTTTTTGATAAAATTAACTATTTAATATTAACTGTTTATGTGTAAAATGATTTATGAAGACATGACTTAAAAAAATTATAAAGATATCAATATTATATCTTAGTATTTCTTTGAATATTCTCATAAGAATTTAGATAGAGCAAAAGAAGTCAACGCCATCATTTAAACCAAATGTTTATTATAATTTAAGAACGACGTCTAATTGCTATTAAACTAGAAGCAATATTATCACGAATAATTGTTATCTCCTGAGTGCTCAATTCTTCAATGCTTTCTTGTGTGATGTTAACTTCGACATCTTCAAATACATCTAAAAGTATAAATTCGAGATCTTGATTGTTGATGCTAGAAGTTGGGTCGTCAATTGTGCTTCTTCTAATATAGTTATGCAACATAAAAGTTGTATAAATTATTCTATTTTGATCGATCAATGAATACTTATTCAATCCAATTAATGCTTACGTTTTAATTTGCTTTAGTCAATCAACCAAAATTAAATAAATTAAAACATACGTTCAAAATAAAAATAATTATTTAAATTAATGTTAGAAACCAAACTGAAAAATGTAGTAGTTAATGACCATAAAACTTATTTTTAATTATATGAAAATGTAATCCCTTAATAAAATTAATCTTATCTTATAACTAAAACAAAAAAAGATTTTTAATAATTTTATCTATTAAAATTAACATTAAAATAAATTTTTTAGACGTAATAACCATTTGCAGAAATTTTTTGTTTAAAAAAATTTTAAAATATTTTTGTTTAATGATTTAATTATTCTTAATTACAAAATTTAATTCAAGTATTAGTAGGTTAGTATAACTACTCAAATATTGGAAATCTTAAAGTAATTTTAACTAATATTTCAGCATATGATTTTTGTGTATAATTCATTATGCAATGTTCTAATCAAAGATAGAGTATGTAATAACTACTCTAATTGAATTCAAATGTATTAGTTCTCTATCATTAATAATTGATTCTTTTAATGACATTTGAAATATATTTTCAAACTATTATTTCAACTTGTCCAAGGATTTCTCAAACTAATATTAACTGAGAACAATAGAATATTCTCCTTTAAGATGACAAATCATGTATTGATTACGCAACAGATAACAGATTCACAAGTGCCTAATCTTTTAGAATTTTTCAATTCAATAATTAATCTTTTCAAGTTTTGACATTGTGGCTAACCTTTCAAAACTCATACAACTCAAGCCAAAATATTATTTTTGATAATGTGACTAATAGATAAATACCCACATGCAATTTGATGGATGCACCATATTATACAAACAATCTTTTGACTTAAATGGTGCGAGTTTTAAAAGGTTAATCACTAAATTGAAAAGTTTAGGAAGTTTGAAACTAAATTGAAATAATGCTAAAAGGTTAGGCACTATTTTATTTGTTATCACATTACTCAACTACGTTTTACATCCTTCATAAGATATGTAATAACTACCAATCAAGTTATAATTGACTAGATAAGTCCTAAGTAATATCAAAATAAAGTAATCTTTTATACGAAATATTTTAGAGATTTTAAGTGAAAGCATTATTATACAATCATCGTAATAAGAATTTTTATAGATACATAAGTAATATTTTATATAAAATTCTTATATTGAGGCAATTTAGTAAACTTATTCTCTAACTAACACACACATGTTTGTTTAAATGTCTCTATACTTTAGTTTATAAGACCAACTACTTCATACGTAAGGAAGAAATATAATATTTACTAATAATTCTTCTATATTAATGTCCAATCTTAATAAAGAAATAATTATGAATGATCTAAGGATAATACTTTTCAATTAGGGATGGCAAAAAGGGTCTAGTCAGGGATTCGACCCATTGCCTTTCAATTTATCTAGCCTTTGGTCAAGTTTAGACTCAGTGATGACGTTGTTTTATTTTAGAAGCAAAACGACATCGTTTTGCACTTCTCTTTCTCGCTAAGCAAAACAAAGTCTTTTTGCTTTAAGTATATTTCTTCCTTATCTCCCTTTTGTCTCTCACTCTCTCTGTGACAACCCATGCACAACTTTTTGTTCTCTCATCTCTGTACTTTGATGGTCTGATTCTCTCTTAGTCTTTTTCTCTGTCTCTCTCTTGCCAGTCACCGCCACAAGCACCATCCCTTTATTGCGCCTTTCACCACCTGACCCAATGCCCACCCTTCATGCTCTAGTTACACTACCATAGCACTGCTCCCTTCTCACGACACCAGAGTATTATTTCTGTATTTCATCGATCTCCAAGTTTATTCATCATTCTCCATGTTTTGAATTTTTTAGTGGTGTCTACTATGTTTAATGGTGAGCTGAACTCTTTTATAGGGATTACTTATAATTTGCTTTATGTTTTTATTTCACTTTTGCAAGTGCTCAAATTGTAGTGGTAGTAATGCAATACTAAGCTAAAGGCATCATAAATGCCTTTTAGACTCAAAAAAATGTAAAGAAGGTTGTTAAAAATTTCAAGTTTATAGCAGTGAAGTTAATAAAAGACAAACATGTTCCAATTGATCCAAATGTTTAGCAATTCATTTTAGTATTTGTACTAATGAACATAAGCTCGTAGCCCTGTTATGATAAATCACTGATTCTGATAAATTCTTAAGGGTAGGCAAAGTTCATAGCCTCAGTCTTCTACAATCTAGCCATTAGGCTAGGCCTAAATCACTGAACTTTTTAGTCTGAACTAGAGTTGGTTATGCTTAGGAATCTTATCCAGAAATGAGATAGGGAAGACATTAAAAAAAAAGAATACACAATCACCAATATTTATGTTTTCAAATAAATGCAGAAATTCAAATTTGCTCTATAGAAATTTAAAATTGGGATTTTGTAAGCTTATAAACAACACAAGCTTGAAGCTTCTACACTGTTATTTGAATTAGTATGGAAATTTAATGACTTGTTATTTTTTGAATTGAAATGTGTATCCATGGAATAAAATTAGTCAATGCAGTGTAATGGAGTGTTCTCTACTACTACTTACCACTTTGAAACTTCATTAACAATTTATCTAGTTTAATTCCTTAACATTAGTGAATATATCAAGTTTTTCTATTAAAATTTTTTTCTCTTCATCAGCTATTTGTAAAGAGATCATGTTTCTCATTTGGGCTTCATTTTGATTCTTTTTTCATCTATATTTTTCCTGTTGGCTTGCTTAAGATGGATTAAAACATATATATTAATCATAATGTTATTCAATTATGATTATGAATAACATATATATTTATATGTTAATTGTTTCAGATGGATGAGCATATTCTTTCAGTAGAGAGTTATAATCCAGTGCCTGAGATAAAAGTGGAAACTTCTAATCATGTACTAAGTGAAGATAAAAGTTAAACTCGAACTTAATTGAAAAATGAAATTTCAAATCATTTCAATAAAACTAGATCGATAGATAGAGTAGAAAAATCTGAATGTAAATATTGTCAGAAGATGTTGTCCAAGAGTTCAAAATTAGGTGGAACTTGTCATTTAAAGAGACATGTGGACTCGTGTAGTAAAAGAAAGATGGTGGAGGTCAAACATTTTTTATGCCTAACCTTATGAAAGCAAAGAATGAAATGACAACAATATCTTATGATAGCAACAAGGTTTTCGATGGTTTATGTGGTAATTGGTGATAAACATCCACTATCTATGGTTGATACAAAAAGATTTAGGATGTTTTGCAACTCACTACAACTGACCTTCAAGGTTCCAAGTCAGAATATATTGAAGAAAGACATTATGAAGACATATAAGGATAAAAAGAAAGAAATTTTAAGAGCATTGTTGAGTAATGAAGGTCAGATTACTATTACAACAAACATGTGGACAGCTGATAACCAAAAGAAGGGTTATATGGTAGTGACAACATATCATGTTGATAATGATTGGATTTACGCAATAAAGTTTTGTGGTAATTCATATTCTTTAATATTGTTATCATTTACTTTTTCATTATGTTATGATTGATGTTGGTAATATTTCTACATGATAGGTTCATTTATGTTCCAGCACTACATATAAGTGAAAGGTTGACAACCTTTTTGGAGACTGTTTAATGGATTTTAATATCAATAGCAAATTATCCACCATAACAATCGACAATTATAGCACGAATGATGCTATGACTAAAAAGTTGAAGAATAAGATACGGGTTGGGAGCTTGTTGGTTAGTAGAAGGTTATTCCATATGCGTTGTTTTGCGTATATTCTGAACTTGATTGTGAAGGATGGATTGGATATCATAGAGGAAAGAATAGATTTGATTAATAATAGTGTAGTATACTAGAGTGCAACATCTAAAGATGTTGAGAAATTTGAAGAAACTGCATGATTTATATGTATTTCGAGTATGAAGATGGTGATTTTGAATTGTTTAACTAGATAGAATTCAACCTTTAAGCTATTGGAGTCAACATTCCAATATGTTGATATTTTTACTAGGCTGAGACAAAGAGACTCTCAATATACTTGCATGCCTATAGAAGAGCAATGGCAGTTGGCTAAAGCACTTTGTGCGAAGTTAGAATTATTTTATAAGGAGACTGAATTGTTCTTGGGAACAAAATAACCATCTTCATATTGTTGCTTTAACACTATGTGCGAGATAACACATGCTTTATTTGATTAGATGTTTGATTCCAATGAGGTTATTCAGATTATGACAGAGTAGATGATAGAGAAGTTGAATTCTTATTAGTCTATGGTTAGACACAATGTTGCAGTTTTATCTGTGCTGGACTCGAGATATAAGATGGAGGGGGTTACTTTTATATATGTCGTGTTGTATGGTGATTGAGCCCAAGATCATGTAGATGTCATTAAACAATTATGGTATGAATTATTTAATGATTATCAACTCAGAATGGACAAAATTTATAATTGAAATCGCAGTAGTTCAGGTTGCTCAACTCCAGCTTCAATTTCAGGTTTGAGCTCATCTTATAAAAGTTGTTTATTACTTTCACATTCAAAATTTATGAAAGTAAAAAGCATTAAGACTTCGTACAATATGATGGACTTAGATAAATATTTGACGGAAGATTGTGTGGTTGAAGTTGAAAGTCTACAGCTTGATGTATTATTATGGTGGAAAAGTTGTAGAAGTAATTTTTCGATCATGCAATTAACTGCATGAGACTTATTAGCAATTCCATCATCCATTGTTGCTTCAGAGTTTGCTTTTAGCACTAGTAGTCAGGTTATTAGTCCTCACTATGCTCGACTTCATCCTTGTATTGTAGAATCCTTTACGTGTGTCGAAGTTGGTTAAATGATAAAAATATTGAAGTTAAATTCTTTTCTTTTTGATATATCAATTTTGTCTATTTTTTATATTATCTTACCTAATATTATTTTATTAATTTATATATTAATTCAACCATATGTATTAATGTGGAGGTGACTAGTTATACTAATCGGTCAGGTGGACATTATTTTGATAAAATATTTGAAGATGAAGATATATTTAATTATTTATTAATTATTACCTTGTCCTTAATATTTCTTTAATTTTAATATTATATTACTAAATATAATGTTTGTACATATAAATGAAGTGATGCAAACTACTAGCGATCTTGGCTATAATGATTAGCTGCTCTCTCTGCCTATCTAGTCTCTACCCTTTCCAGTCTCCATCATGATTTTATCTTGATTTTTTGTAAATTGTATCATTTTCCATAAAACGATTTAATAATAATTTTTGTACATATAAGATTATCAATATATGTAAGTTTTTATATATTCATTTTATCAATTTAATGATCGTCCCATCTTTCATAATTTTTAAATTTATCTTTTATTTTAAGGATCAGAAAGGTTAAAAAAAATACCAAAAAGTCCTTAATTGTCTCTCTTGTTATTCCTATGGCTAACTTAACTTTTTCATTTTTATTTTACAACTAATTTACAACCTTTATCCTTTCTCTCTTTTTAATTAATTAATTAATTAAGTAACATCTCTTCTAAGCTTCCTTATAACTTTTTTTACTCTAAGTAAACATTCTAGAAAAGTATCCCAAACGTTAAAAATAGGTCAATTTCTCTTTATTATTTAAAATTCTAAATAAAAAATCTATATAAATCTAACTAATCCCAAATTAAAACATAATTAAAAAATAGTAGCTAACTATATTTAATTATGAAAAATATTCATAATTAAAATTTAATAACAATTTAAAAATTGGAAAAAGATAAAAAGAAAAAGAAAAAGAAAATAATATAAATATAATAAGAGAAAATGTAAATAGATATGATCAAAATAATTTTAATACAAACTATACCTGAAATCAATAGAGAAAAGAATATAATTATAGTTATGAATTTTATCCTATTCATTTTATTAGTATATGTAAGTTTTTGTATATTTATTCATTAAAAAATCTCAAATTTTCTTAATCAATTGAAATTTGTAACTACAATTAATTGAATTGATCACTTCAATTATAATCTTTTTCTCTCATTTCCTATAATCATATCCTCCTCCATAACTCCATTGATAAATTTAGTTTTATTTTATTTATTTTATCAATATATGTAAGTTTTTATATAGTTATTCATTATAATATCTCAAATTTTCTTAATCAATTGAAATTTGTAAATGTAGTTAATTGAATTGATCACTTCAATTATAATCTTTTTCTTTCATTTCCTGTAATCATATCCTCCTTCATTAATGAATTTGGTTTCATCTTATTCATTTTATCACTATATATAAGTTTTTATATATTCATTCATTATAAAATCTCAAATTTTCCAAATCAATTGAAATTCATAACTATAATTAATTGAATTGATCACTTCACTTATAATATTTTTCTTTCATATAATCACATTATCCTTCATTAATGAATTTGACTTCATCTTATTCATTTTATCACTATATGTATGTTTTCATATATTTATTTATTATAAAATCTCAAAATTTTTATTTTATTAGTCAAGTGAAATTTATAACTTCAAGCAATTGACCTGATCACTTTAATTTTAATCTTTTTCTTTTATTGCATATAATTTTATCCTCAATTATTAATAAATTTAATTTTAAAATTAAAAATTAAAAAAGAACCTGCCCTGCTCAAGTCTGATCGGACTTTGAGTCTATTGAGCCCAATTGAGTCTAGGCCATGGGCTTGACTAATTTGGCCCAATTGGGCCTCGAGCTGCTGGAGTCTTGATCAGGGCCTGAGCCATTTTTCCACTGGTTAGCCCGAGCCTAGCCCGGCCTATTGTCATCCTTAAATGCAATACGAATCTCTTAATTAATATCTCATTATAATTTTATTTATAAAATATATTTATCTTGTATTAATGTAAGTTGTCTTTCAAATTAGTATACCTGTCATTCTTTTTTTTTCTCCAAATTATAGACCTCTTTACTGTCTCCTTTGTTATATAAATTCTCTATTTTGTAATATAACAACTCAAGAATTTAGCCTTCATTTTTATGGTATCAGAGCAGATATTGATCTGTAAACCTTCTCATCATCATAAATAATGATGAAAGACCTTCGAGTCCCTCCTTAAGAGCTTTCACAACCTTAACATATAAATTTGAAGATGATTTTTTCTCCTTATTTTTTAAATTCTTTAGAAAATCCAAAAATATTCTTATTTCTCCTCTTCTCAAAGGTGAGGTGTACTATGATGAATGCCTTCGAGCAAAAACAGATTGTGTTTCATTGATGGCTCTTTGTCAAAACAAAATACGAGTGAGTAAGAAGTATAAGTTTGGGAAAAATGTAAATTGATTGTAATTTCTTATATCTTTAAAGCTTTGATTCCATAATTATATGATAGTGTTGCCTATGTAGGTCTAACTAGCGAGATTGGGAGACTTGTTGGAACGTCTTTCATAAGGAAATATTCCATGGATTTATAAGCTGAAAAGAGATATTTGTCTTGCACAGTATACGGAACTTATTGTGGCAACTTATTATACCAAATTAAAAGGTCTTTAGGATGAACTAACAGCCTATTTAACTATTCATTCATGTACTTATGGTGCTGAAAAAGAAATCTTGGCAGAATAAAAAAAGAAAAGAAAAGGTTCATCAATTTTTTATGGGATTGAATGGACGTTATGTAATCATTTAATCTCAAATACTAAACATAGCGCCTTTCCCCATTATAAAAAAGGCTTATGATTTTCTAACCAAAGAAGACAAGTAATAAACTATAGCTGTAATTAATCGTCATAAACCAATAGAGGTAGTGGCATTTATAGTTAAATAATTTAGCATTAAGCTTGAGAATCTAAAGTTGGAATTCGCTAGAGAACAACTGAAGTGTTATGGCCAAGGAGGGATTTATAACTTGAGATATGAGCATTGTGGTAAGCCTAGGTGTTTAAGCTACTAGGATTTTCCTCAACTTGCCAAGGTAAAGGTAAACTCTTAAAAGGAGCCAAAATCTATTTTAGCCAATAACACTACTTGAAGATTGAGTCAGTCAGTGAGTAAAGGATTTACCCTTACACAAATGCCATATGATTAGCTTATGTCTTTATTGCATTTTGCTAATTATAACGTAGAAGATTTTATTAGTAAGGTCACTCAATCTCATGATTTTTAAATGGGATCTTTACTTATGGTATATTTGAGCATCTTACATCTAGTATATCTTCTATTTCTGATGTCATGCGTGCTTCTAATGGTCAACTTAAATTGTCAAACATGACTTTAGATAATGTTCTTTATATACCCTCTTTAAAGTGCAATCTTCTTTCAATCAGAAGAGTGACTACTTTATTGCTTAGTTACATTTCCCTTCTTTTTATATCTTACAGGAGCTTACCTCAAAGAAACTAATTGGAATGGGTGAATTGCATGATGGCTTATACTACTTTCATGAGCTCCATATTCCTTTTGTTGCATAATTAGGGTATGCTAGGTTGAGAGTTTATTAATAAAATGGAATGGAATGTAATATTATTTTATCGTTTGGGAGGAGGGTTTATAATGGAATGGAATAAAATGAGATGGAAGACAAGCGTTTCATATTACATCTCATTCCATCATAAACAGTAAAAATAAAAAACCTCCGATTTGGGGGGTTTAGGATGGAATATAAAATGATAAATAACTTTACACTATATGACATTATAAATCCTTCAACCAAACAACATTTCACTATATTACATTATGAACCTTTACATCCATCCCAAACAACAATTTTCTAATATTACATTCATTTACGTTCCATTTCATTATAAATCATTCCATTCCATTCTGTTACATTCCATTCCATTAAAAACTTTACGTCCAACCAAACATAGTCTTAGTTTATTCTTCCCTTAATCATTTTTCCTTAATTCCTTAACTATCTAGTTTTCTTTTAAGAATTTAAATAAATGTGATATTTTTTTCACCATGCTAAATAAACTAGGAGGTTTTTTTTCCCTTAAGTACTAGTAAACCTGATTTTCCTTTTGATATAGTTCATTTTGACATTTATGGACCTTATAAAACACCGTTTTCTCTTATGCTCATTATTTTCTTACCATTATAGGATGATTACATAAGAGAAGCTTGGGTTTTATTCTTAAAAATATGTCAAAAGCATAAAAATACTTCATTTAATTTTATGTTATGGTTAATACTCAATTTGATCACAAAATAGAAGGAGTTATTCGTGATAATGAATTAGAATTTATAGCGGGACTTAAGTTAGAATTCTTCTTACTCAATGGCATATCTCATCAAACATCTTATATTGATACCCCTTAGTAAAATGCAATAATAGAGCATAATCATAGTCATTTGTTAGAAGTTATTTATGCTCTTCAATTGCAAGCAAATCTTCAAATAAAATTTTAAGGGGAATGTGTGTTAACTGTAACCTATTTAACTAATTATACACTTACATTTGTTATTAGGTAAGATTTCTTATGAGATGCTTTTTTTCCAAAAAAAATCCTTTTTATTCTTATTTATGTGTTTTGATTGTTTATGATATGTGCATGAAAAAAATTGAAGGAAGTATTTGTACCTTATTTTAAGCCTTGTTTTCATTGGTTATGCCATGAGACAATGGATATAGAGTTTATGACATGGAATCAAATAAAATGTTTAAACCACGAGAAGTTATTTTCTACAAAAACTAGTTTCTTTTTGACTCCAAACACTTTCCAAAAGAGCCTTGATTAGTTGTTCCTTTTTAAGATTGACTGGAGTCCACTGATGTTGCACATATTCATCCTAACTTACAAGTTCCTTCTTCACAAAATGATATTGGTGAGATCATTACCATACTAACATTTATATCCTCTAGCCCTAATGTTATGTCTCCATCACAAGATTTAGAAGATCCAAGCCCATTCAACTCTCTTCTCCTAATCCTTCATGACCTCAAAGGATAAGTCAAACCCCCTCTTGTCTTTGTGACTATTTATATAAGCTTCCTAGAGTAAATATGTCCTTGTTACCTATCTATATTACGGTTTCTTTATGTGCTCCTTGCTTTATTTCTTGTCATTTATCATATTCTAGTTTTGATCCATGTCATCAAGTTTTCCTCATTAATGTCTCTATTATTAGAGAACCTCAATCCTTCTTATAGGTTATCAAAGATCCAAAATGGTGTGAGTATGAAACAAAAACTTTCTATACTATAGAAAAGTTATTCTTGGTCCTTGGTAACTTTACCTTCAAGGAAGAAACCAATTGGTTCTCGTTACTTTTATAAAATAAAATACAAAGCTGACGGTTCTATTGAGTGCTATAAATATTGTATAATAGCCCAGGGTTATACATAGATTGAGGGATTGGCTTATACAAAAGCCTATACCCTTGTAGCCAAATTAACAACAGTCACTACAATGAAATAGACATTTGACTACATTTTTTTGGCGATGATTTAAAAATAGTAACTAAATGTCAGCTTTAAAATCATTGCTAAAAGATCAACCTCTGGCAGCAATTTCCAGAATCGTTGTCAAACGGAAGGCTTTTGGCTACGATTCAAAAAAATCGTTGCCAAATGGAAATGTTTTGGGTAAGATGCTTATCCTTTGGCAATGGTTTTGTAACATCGTTGCTAGAAAATTATCGTGAATTGGTGAATTTTGGTGACAATTTGTGGAATTGTGGTAATTCACATAATTTAGCTAATTCCTTTTGCTTTAGAAGGCTAAAATGCTTTAATATAATATTAAGATTCCATAATTACAATCCTAATAAAACATATATAAAATTTTAATCATTCTTGTAAAGTTTTCATGATTCAAAAAGTACAATATATATAAAAAGAAAATTCCTGTACACTCAAAGATGATTACGAAATTTCAACCGAACTTAACGATAAACATAATTAATGATCCAAAATAGATAGTATACATGAAAACGATAATTCATCATCCAATAGCTCTAATGCAAAGTTCTTCACCCAATATACTTTGTTATTTGTTATCTCAACATTAAAAGCCTTTAAAAGTGCAACCTTAAGCCAGGTAATATTCATGTAGAGCAATCTTTACTAGTTGGCTTCATGCTTTTTATTCTTAGCAAGCTCAATTTCGTTGTTTGTTTGAATTAAAACTTAGCATGTAATGTTAATAAAGTTTATGTTCGTTTTTACAGATATCCAATATAATGGCACATTGTAGAAACAAAGGGAAAAAAGTAGCAGGTATCAACATTGTTCCTAGCCAAAAAAACTAGATCAATTAGTTCCGAGCCAGCAACAACATTTGACCTCATCCACCAATGAAGTAAGTCAGCAATAACCTCATTCTTGCTCAACCAATAATGAATCAACTAGTACAGAGGGATCTACAAGTTTGTTAATCTTTAACACCTACAAATAAACTTATGCTTAAATATATATTTACAAGTTTACTATGTATTTTCTTATCATTATTCATTTCTTGTCAGGTTCTAATATGAACATTAGAAAAAGATGAGGTATAACTAAAGGTTGTGAGTTGGAACAAATGAATATTGCAATGAACAATAAGTTGTCAATAGATATTGATACTTTACAAAGTTGTCCTCTATACAAGATCCAATCCACAAAATTGTCAAGTGAGTTGGGGATAATTGTGAGAACAAAATTACCTTGCCTAAAGCATGATAAGGACTTGAAGGAAGATAACTTGCTTCAAAATGCCTTAGATAAAGTTTAGGTAAATTTTCAATTTATTTAACTATATGCAATATTGTTTCACTTATTTTAAGATTAATTACACTTTTACTTATTGT
>JANZXP010000006.1:3739943-3763878 GCA_027576715.1 Erythroxylum flavicans
AATTTAAGATCCAAAATGCCTTTATGTTCTAGAGAGAATGAAACAGTAGATCATATATTATTCAAGTTCTTTCACACCAAACAAATATGGTGTGCATTTCTCAACCTCTTTAGACTAAAAAACCAAAATCATAGCTTAATGAATTGGTTAATGAATTAACATGGACTAGTAGGGAGGATCAAAAGGTCTTCATAATTGGCTTGATTATATTGGTGCATTATATATGGAGGATGAGAAACACTAAAATCCTCGGAAAGGCAAAAGAGTTAAAGGAATATGGGTGGATGCAATTCTACCTCAAGTTAAGAAAGGCAATCATAGTTACTGCTAATCATCAGCTCACTGCAAATGGAATTCTTGTGTGATAGAAGTCACTTTTATTGCACTGAGAATTGCTGACAACATCTTCAAGTATTTAGTTTCAATTACAAAAGACACATGCTCAACTTTAAGGAAGTAAGAAAGCAAAACTTAAACCATAACCCAATCAATCCATAAAGCACATGGAACACCAATCGTGCATAACAAGGTAATCACTTTAATTTCCCTAAAAAATACTTATCAACATATTTAGGGGATACGCAAAGGAATGACTACAGTACTCTATTCCTTTCTGAAATGGGTGCTTTCTATGATATTTGTAGGAAATTAATTCATCAAAGGGAGATTATCTAAACCCCTCATCATACTCGCATCAACTTAAGTAAGAGAAAACAGGTTCTATCTCTCTATCTATCTTTTTTAATTCTTGAATGTTGTTAGGTTAAAATAGTAAGAACATACATATAAGGAATTAGGTCGATGAACACTAAAATCCTTGGAAAGGAAAAAGAGTTACTCATTTTCATATCTCCTATTAGCATCAATAAAGCATGTTAACAGTGCATTTGATCCAAATTTTTCTCTGCATATAGGAGTTAATTTCCTTTGTTCTCAAAGATCCATTGCTACCATTCCACTATCTAGTACCTGAAAAAGAAAAGCATAAAACAATTTCAAATACATGAAATTTCTGATACTTGAATGCAACTCTTGATGGTTTTGCCATATAATTGAATGCAGTAACCATAATAACTCTTAGATGGTTTTGCCATATAATTGAATGCAGTATAGTGTGTGCGTGTGTGTCCTGCAACTTGATTTGAGCTTGTTTTGCTGCACTTGAATCCTGCATTGAAAGAAAGCGTCAAGTGTAAAGTCACTAGCATGTTTGTTTGCAAGATAAAGACTATAAGCATTCTATTATGAGTGTATGAAATATGCTTACCAAATTGGAAAGTATAAAACTGCTTTTTATGCACCATTTTTACAGGTCTTATCAGTTTTGTTCTTAAGAATATACTCTCTAAAAGAAGTTAGAAGAAATATGGATGTTCAGCAGACTACGAGACGCGCAGAAGCAGACAAGGGAGATCAAGAACCTCTAGAAAATGATGGTCATGCTGCTAAACGGGTTCGAATACGGGATCGCGAAGAGGACATGCCTCCTACATGGCCAAAACTCAGTTATAGCTCTACTGTCACAGGGGAGCCCTTCTTAGAAGATGAGGTGGGACTGGACTAGCCGGAGGAAAATCCGGTGGAGTATGAGGAAGGAGATATTTCTCTGGTTACCGGCGAATTTGGCAGTGCCTTAGAACTATCCACTTGTTTTCATTCTCGGCTTGACTAGCAATGGAAAAAGCAGTGGTCGTGAAACTGCTTGGACGAAAGATCGGATATATGATGTTATGTACCAGGCTGAAATCATTATGGAAGCTCAAAGGACCAATGAAAGTAGTATATCTGGATTTTGATTATTTTCTAATCAATTTCATCGAGGAGGAGGATTTTCTTTTTGTACTGACGCAAGGGCCTTGGATTATCCTAAGGCATGCTTTATTGGTGCAGAGATGGGACCCATAATTTCGTCCATCCTAGGGGAAAAGTCGCTCGAGCGGTGGTTTGGGTGCGTTTTTCGAAGCTACTCGTGTCTCGATATCATCCTGTAATCCTTACTGCACTAGGGAATTTGGTGGGTCACATTGTAAAAATTGATGACACAACTAAACTCTATCAGAGGGGTCGCTTTGCCAGAGTCGTTGTGGATGTTGATCTTAGTACCCTTTTGAAATCAAGAGTTGAAATTGATCGGGAGGACATCAAAGTGGCATATGAGGACCTCCCACATATTTGATTTGCTTGTGGATTGGTTGGCCATGCTTCCATCGATTGCCCAACCAAGCCTATGGTGAACCATGGTACAAATTCAAGAGAAGTTGATCCCAATAAAGTTACAGACCTAGGCACAAACGTGGTAGTTAGTGCTCCTTCGACGAAAGGGACTAAGCAAGTCTATAGACTGTGGATACAGGTGCAACGGAGACCAAGAGGCTAGTGTTTAGAGCAAAATCAGGGGCGTCCTCATGGAAAGGAGCAGAACACGAGTTTTATGTTTGGCTCAAGATTTTCAGTGTTCATAGGTGTCGATAACTAAGGAACTTCAACTGATAGACTAGGATTGTTTACTAAAGAGAGTCTTGGCTCGATGGCCAACGCAAAGGATCCACGAGGACAAATACAAAGGTGTCTCCGAAGGCTAAAGGGAAGTTGACCCAGAACAGAGGACAGGTTTCTCCTTCTACAATTGCTGGCCCAAGTACTAATCCCCTCCCCAGGCCTCCCATCAGTAATGACACACAACCATCCCTCACTAGGCCAAGGCAACATATGGTTGTTTGTATTCAGTCGCATAAGGATGTTGTCATATAAGATAACAATTTTGTTTTCAGGGATAGGGAGGCCTTGGAGTGTAGTGAAGCTAATACGGTAATGGAAGAACTCATAGGCGACCCTGTCAGTAACTTACCCAAAAAATATGCCAACCCTCCACCCAAACTGCTGGACGTTAATTAGGAAAACAACTTCTTGCACGTGGATCTAATAAGTCAACATTCTCAGGAGGAGGTGGTTCCTCAAACTCAGTGTGTTAATCCCCCTACCAATAGTTAGTTGGTTCTTGCTAATCTTCTTCATTGGTTAATTATGTCAATCTTTATATGGAATTGTCAAAGGGCTAGGGGTTACACTTTTAGACCTGTGCTAGTGAATTATCTTTGGATATATCAACCTTTCCTTCTAATTCTGGTTGAGCCATGGATTAGTGGATGAAGAGTAGCGAAAGTGATTGCTGGGCTTGGTTTTACTGCCTCGTATAAGGTAGAAGCGAATGGATTTTTTGGTGGCATTTGGCTCCCTTGGTCAGAGACTATTGAATTATGGATCCTGGTTACTCATCAACAGTTTATTCATACTAAAATTACGCTGCAGGACACCTCCTTCTATTTTACTGCCATATATGATACGCCCCATTATCATCTTCAAAATTTTCTCTGATCCAACTTACATCAACTTGCTCGGGTAACCAAAGACGCTTGGCTCCTAGGTGGGGATTTCAATGCCAAACTTGAAGCTAATGAACATAGGGGAGGTTCACATACTCGGTCAGTAGTAAGTCGAAAGTTTATAGATTTTATACAGTCATCCGGTCTTTAGGATTTGGGGTACTCAGGACCGAAACTCACATGGTGCAGGGGATTGATTCAAGCTAGATTAGATCGTTACCTAGGCTTCATTAACTGGTCTGATCAGCACCAAGAGTATTCGATGACTCACCTCCCTTTTATTGGATCCGATCATCGGCCTATCTTACATCAGTTGGGGCTTAAATCTCCTTATAATCTGTCTCCTAGACCTTTCTGCTTTCAAACCGCTTGGTTAGCCCATGATGGTTTTTCTCACTTTGTCAAAACGACATGAAGGCTTGATATGAAACACCTTGGCAACTTTTGCTAATCTACTGCAAAGATGGAATAAATCCGTGTTTGGAAACATCTTCCACAAGAAAAAGAGACTTCTCGCTCGGCTAGCAGGTATTCAACGTTCCCTAGAGGCAAGTGATTCCAACTCTCTCGTAGCATTGGATACTAGGTTGAGAGAGGCGCTTGAACAGGTCCTCTGTGAGGAGGAGCTCTATTGGCACCAACAATCTCGGTGCCAATAGATTTCATTTGGGGATCAGAACACTAAATTTTATCACTTGATTACTTTAGCTAAGCGGAAGAAGCTTATGGTGAAAGTACTTTGAGATAACCAGGGGACTTTGGTTTCTAATCCAACGATACTCAGAGAGATGGCAAAAGATTTTTTTAGCCGATTATACTCAAAGGAGTGTTCTTTCAACAGACTGAATTTTCCTATTCATGGTGCTTTTCCTCCTCTCCCGGATGGAGCTGCATTAGTCTTTAATCATGTCCTCCCACCTGAGGACGTTCGGGATGCTTTTGTTGATATAGATCCGAATAAAGCTCTGGGACCAAATAAGTTTTATGTTACTTTTTTCAGAGGCAATGGAATACTGTGGGTCTTGATATAGTGAAGTTTATTCATTTTTTTAGTGACGGAGTGTGGTATCCAAATCTTAATCAAACTACCATTGTCCTGATCCTTAAGATTCCTGCTCCACTTTCTCTTAAGCAATTTCGGTCCATTAGCTTATGCTCGGTGGTGTATAAAGCGATTACTAAAATTATGGTAACTCGGTTGTAACCATTCTTAAATGGACTTGTTGCTCCAAATCAATGTAGTATTGTGCCTGGGCAAAAAATCACGGATAATATTATTATTGTGCAAGAAGTTATTCACTTGATGCGTAATAAGAAAGAACGTTCAGGGTTCTTGGCAATCAAAGTCGATCTGGAGAAGGTGTATGATCGACTTAGTTTGGGCTTTATTCAGGATATGTTACATGATATTGGTTTATCGGAGTTTCTAATTACACTCATTATGAAATGCATCACTATGGTCTCTATAAGGGTGAACTGGAATGGTGAATTATCAGACACTTTATATCCCTCCTGAGGTATCAGGCAGGGCGACCCGTTATCTCCATACCTCTTTGTCTTATGCATGGAGAGATTGGGTCATCTAATTTCTTAGGAGATTGAGAAAGGCCATTGGCATCCCATTTCACTAAGTAGAGGTGGCCTGAAGTTGTCGCACCTCTTCTTTGCCGATAATCTTGTTCTTTTTACTAAAGCTTCGGAGGACTAGGTGGATGTTATTCTGAGAACTCTTCATTGCTTCTGTTCTAGCTCAGACCAAAAGGTCAGTATAGATAAAACCTGCTCTTTTTTCTCTACTAATATTCCCCAGTGGCAGGCTCATCACTTAAGCAATCAGTTGGGTTTTCAGTTAATGAAGAATTTGGGTAAATATCTTGGGGTTCCTTTAATTCATAAGTGAACCTCTAGATGCACGTATCAGTATATTGTTGATAATGCCCAAAGGAAGCTAACTGGATGGAGTGCACGTCATTTATCACTAGCTGGGAGAACCACACTAATTTAATCAGTGTTGAGTACCATTCCGATTTACACCATGCAGACAATAAGATTGCCTCGATAGTTATATGATGGTATGGAACAAGTAGTTAGGAACTTTTTATGGGGGACTCATTCCAGCCAACGGAAGATCAATCTAGTTAATTAGGATATGGTTTACCAGCCAAAAGAACTGGGTGGACTCGGTATTAGAAGGATTCGTACTAATAATGATGCTTTGCTTACCAAGCTTTGTTGGACTCTACTTACGAGACTGTCAGCGTTATGGGTTCAAGTAGCAAAACATAAATACAAAGTTGATGTCACTCATATTCCTCTTCCCTTAGAGTCGAAGCGAGGATCCTCAGTTTGGCAAGGGATTACTTCCAATTGGGAAAATGTTCTTAGGGGAATTTGATGGGTTGTTTGTAATGGTCATACGGTTCAGTTTTGTTTGGATGACTGGGTTAGTGATTGGGGTCCCTTGATATTACATGTCACCCAGGATATCCCGGAAGCAATGGTCTCCTTATCAGTGAGTCACTTTGTGAATGAAAATGGACATTGGAACTAGGATCAAATTCAACCTTACCTGGACAGCTCAGTTTGCATGGCTATAGCAAGAATTTTTCCCCCGAGGACAAACTTTGGGGACGACACGATGGCATGGCCAATGACTTCCTATGGGGATTTTTCAACAGCTTCGACATACGCTATGATTGAGGACATCAATCATAGAGGCAGTAATGGCTGTTGGAGATTGATTTGGCGTTGGAAAGGGCCACAACGAATTCGGTCCTTCCTTTGGCTGTTAGCACATCGTCGGCTTCTCACGAACCAGCAAAGAGTAGCCTATCATTTAACAACAGATGAGTTGTGTCATTCTTGTGGCAATGTTGAATCTTGCATTCATGTGGTCCGTGATTGTCCCCTTGCCACCTTAGTGTGGTCTCACTTTCCCCTACAGGAGATATCCCATGATTTCTTTTCCATAAATGACACAGATTGGTTAAAGGTGAACATTCTTAGTTCAATGAAACTGCAGGGGTATGCATGGTCGGTAATTTTTGGAGTTACCTGCTGGTTTTTATGGCTTTAAAGAAACAAGAGCCTTTTCGAGGAAGATTTTACATAGTCTGAGAATGGTGTTCAGATAATTCTAGATTATATTTCTTGGCTTGATTCAGCATCGATTTTTCAAAATTGTGCGGTGGGAGAAGCACCTCGGGATATCGGTAATGTTAGCAGGTGGTATAAACCTTGCAGGGGATGGATATGTCTCAAAGTTGATGGTTCGAGCAAACGAGCCCCAGTTGGCGCTTTAGCAGGGGGGCTTCTTTGAGACGAGGAGGGCACCTGGCTTGGGGGCTTTGCTCATCGAATTGGTTGGTGCTCCCCGTTGGAAGCGAAGCTCTAGGGAGTCTAATCGGGACTTCTTTTGGCTTAGACATTGGGTTATCGTCGAGTGGAGATGGAAACAGATTCATTGATAGTCATCAATATCCTCTCTTCTTCCGGAAGCGACATGGGTAGGCTCCCATTTTCTATTGGGCATGGAATTTGTTAATCTCCGAGAATATAGCAGCTTCTTGAGCATTCATTGTCCCGATAATGGCTTGCACTTTTTTGCTGTCAATGAGCTCAATTGCTACAGGTAGCCGAGTTACCAAAAGAATCAGGAACTACCAACAAATAGCCCTTTAAATCCAAAGTCCAATTAGCAGCAGTACCTGTTCTTGTTTAATTTTAAGTTTCGTTTTTTCTATATATCTCGGCAAACAAAATTGTATTGGTTTATGCCTAATAAATCCACAAATAAAAGTCAAGAACAAAGAAGGCTTCAAACAAATGGGATTGGTCTAGAAGCCATGGAAATGGATGGGCCCTTGTACGTGAAAAATTATCGCATCAGTTTCGACCCTACACTTCGTAGAATAATTTGTGAATCAAACTTTCTTTTCTATACATGATGACAGAAGAAAATTTCAGGATACAGTATAAGCCTAGTCCAGGCTACCAGTTTCAGGTAACCATAGTCGTTTTTCAACTTTCCCTGAGCTACTAGTCTCAGAACGGAAATAACCAAATAGTGCGAAAATGCTTCCGAAAAGTTACAGCTCAAGAAGCTGTCAGGACTTTGCTACATTGGTTCAAAAATGCTTGACGAGTCAAATGCCGACACATCATTTCCTAACGATCCAAATTGGAAAGTACAAAACTGCTCGTTATAACTTTCTGCTATATTTCAAGACTGTTGAACATGAAAAAAAAATTCAAATGAGTTTAATTTTGAAGCAAACGGACTCAAGCAGTGGAGTTTATTAGGTTGTGAATATGAGTTCTTTCATTTCAAGTTGAAGAAGACACAGAAATCTTACCAGCTGAGCTCCCACGTGAAAATATAAGCTCCAACCCCAGCTTCTTAGAGTGACAGAAATCTGCCAGAGCCATTTCCATGGCTACTTTCTGCTCCCGTCCAACACGCGAAGTATCATCAAAAACACCACCAATGGTGCCTATAACTCGGAGAGTCAACGAGCAGTTGTTCCCTCCTCCATTGGCCGTGGCTTTTGATCCCAAGAACAGCAGGAAAGTGAAGAAAATGGAAAGGAAACGACACATTTTTTCGCTGTCTCGCCCCAAAGTCTTTGGTTTTGTAGAGCGAAATAGTTGACCCTTACATTGCAAGAAAAAACCAGAGCAATGTTATGCTTTATACACAAAGGTCTTCAACGTTATAGTTATAGTTATTCCTCTGAAAAAAAAAAGTTGGAATCTTCATTTAAATAATGAAGATTCTCGGTTTCTTCTGGGTATGCACAATCCTTCATTTTCAGGGTTGGCATGAGTTATGACTTTTTTCGAGTATTCAATAGCAAAGCAACTTGTAAATAAAATCCAACTTGTGAAACTAAAGATGGTTGACTAATCCTCTAAGCTACATTCAAATTGCTTAAGAACGGAGACTCTAATAAATAGGATTTCTCAAGTTTCAAACCAAAAGAAAAAAGAAAGAAAAGAGGTAGTTGGAATGATGCGAATATCATATCGGATTTAGTATCGGATTAGGTTTTGGTACGGTACTATATCGGTATAGGTCAATACCGGATACCGTTTCAGATAATTTTTTAAATTTATAAAATAGTCCTTGAATTTTTTTAAAATTACAAAATAGTCCTTTAATATATTGTACTATATTATTTATAATTTTACATCAACAATGTCTTAAAAATCATAATATTAAAATTTTAAAATAACAATCATTTATTTATTTTGTTAACATTATTTGTCACATATTTCACATATAAATAATAATAATAAAAAATATAAAAAATATCATTTAATCATCATATTAATATAAAATTAGGAATAATATAAAATATTTAAAATATTACAATTTTATCATATAATAAATAATAATTAAATCAAATAAATTTTAAAATAAAATTTGGTTAACTAACAAACTTGACTCTAGGACTTCAAATTAATCAAAAGATCGATAATTTGCTTCAAAATCACTAATAATACATGCCCAAAAATGTTTTCATACTTGATATATATAATTTATGAATAATTAGAATGAGTTGATGACATATATAACACTCAAATTAGCAGATATTGCAATATGATAATTAAAATTGGTGCATGAATGAAGTTTAGAATGTTTATAAAAGGATTTTGAATTATCAAAAAAATAAAATGTTACATCAACGATATATACAAACAAATATTGATACTACATTTAAAATATAGAATAATATATAATCATTATGTATAATTTCAGTATAAAATTAATGTATTTTATTTTTTATTATTTATCATAATTATTTTTTTAATTAATAAAATCTCATTTGTGCTTTAAAAGCTCCCGGTATTTATTTAACAACCTAAAATAATGAAGGAGATAAATATATGTGTATGTTTAGTTGATCTAAAAGCTTATGTATTTAAGAAGCAAAAGTCCAAAAGCCCCCTAACTTTACCCTCTGGATTTTGGACTTATTCAACCAAAAGTTTTATACACGAGATTGCATCTGATTTCTAAAATCCAAATACTGCTTGCGCTTTGTGCTTTTGCTTATGTTTTTTGCATCTGCGATATTGTTTGCATCTGCGATCTTGTGCTTCTGTTGGGTTTCTAAAATCCATGTATTGCTTGCGTTTTACATCCATTAATATACCTATTCGTATTCTCTGGTTCTGCTCGATTTACTTGGATCTGAAAATTTTATTTTTCTGGCTTTTTCTGGGTTTACTGGCTTTGTGTTTACTAAATACAGGTGGGTGGAAACCCATGTCGCTTGCGACGATGTCACTTGCTGGCATCGTCGCGACGCCCATCTCGACACCATCAGTTGGCATCGTTGAGGCGATTGTCGCCAATGCATCGCTTGGGCAGTCCAAGGTAGCTGATGGCAAGGAGAAACAGCAACGTAGATAGGTAGCAACGGTGAGAAGCTCCGAGGCGTGAAGATGACGGTGAGAAGCTCCGAGGCGTAAAGACGACAGTGAGAAGCTCAGAAACTGGGTTTGTGCTCAGTATCGTGGAGAAGACGATGGGCGCGTGAGATTAAACCCATCATCTGCGAACGTTGCCAGCGACGACGGGGGAGGCCGGGAGGGGTGATTTTTTTTTTATAAAATGATCCTTCATCTTTTCCAAATTCACGATACCGGCCGGTAGTTTAAATACCGATCGGTACCATATGAAATCACCGGTACCAATAGCCATAGTTTCGTACCGTTTTTCAGCCGGTACGGAACCTTCCGGTCGGTAATAATTTTTGTAGTCAACTACCCAGGATTTTGAGTTTCGTATCGTTTCGGTCAGTAATTTTTGCTGTCCTTAGTTAAAAAATTAATAATTTAAATAATATTTAGTAGTTTTATAAATTTGGGTTAATTAAAAACTAAAAAAACTTTACTTAATTTTGTAATTATAGTCTGAACTTAAAAATTTACTAATCAAATAATCAAAATTTTTTAATTCTAACCCGACGTTAATATTTTTATTGATGTAACTTGTCACATAAGACAAAAAGCTTAAACATTTATACACGTTAGACTTAATCTTAAGTTTAACTAAATTATTGCATGTTGGGATTGAAATCCTTAAATCAAACTATGTCATGCTAGTATAAGACAACAACGACACTCTGTTATGCTAGTGCAAGACGACAATAATACAACTTCTAACAAGTTGAATGAAATCTAAAATTTTCACCCTAGCCCCTATTTCTTTTTTTGCGAAAACACGAACTGATTTAAGTTTTTCAAATCTAATAATTTAAGCAACGAGTTTGCTTTAGGGATTTCAACTTCAAAATAATGCAGTTTAGTTAAACTTAATTAAGTTTGATGTGTATAAGTGTTTAGGGTTTTTGTTTTGTATGGCAAGTTACGTTAGTAACGTTAATAGAAATACTAATGTTAAACTAGAATTTAAAAAAATTGATAGTTTGAATATTTAATTGCTAATGTTTTAAGTTTGAGTTATAATTACAAAATTTGGTAAAGTTTCTATAAATTTTAAGAAATAAAGTGAGAGAAATAATAGACTAAAAAAAAGTTTATTTTTTGTATTTAACTCTTTAATTATATGAATTAAACAAATAGAGGAGAAGTTTTGACCTTGAGTGAGCTGGTTGAAGCCCGTCATGATGGTACTGAGGCCCAGACTCTTAACAGGATTGCCTTTTTATCTTGTTACCATTTCTATCCGCTACCTCCTCTCCCAACAACAAACACCTGAGTCTCTGAAAGTCCTTTGGCCATGTTAACCATTCAATTACACCAAACCAACTAACTAGCTTGTAGAAGCAAGAGCAATACAGGAGGGGCTAGCTAGGCTTTTATTGGGGCATGGCATTGCCAATCACTACTTCACTTTCTCTTCCATCTTTACAAGGCCACTCCAACCCTATCTATCTCTGTTCGCCCAGAGTCTTTTCTTTAAGATTTTACTCAAGGTCGTTGCGAGTTTGTGCGCTTAAGACGGAATCCGACGGGTCGGACTTGCTGAGGAGACCGATTGTACCGTCGGCGAAGGACGTGGAAGAGAATGAAGAGAACAGGGAGGAGGTGGATTGGGAGGACCAGATTCTAGAAGACACTGTTCCCCTTGTTGGCTTTGTTAGAATGATTCTTCATTCCGGCAAGTAAGTGATTTAACTGAATAATCAGAGAAATGATAATTAAATTTTGGTTATTAAGCTTATTGTTTTCATTTTAGGTATGAGAATGGCGATAGATTAAGTGCTGAGCACCAGCAGACCATAGTGGACAGGTTACTTCCTTACCATCCGGAATATGACAAGAAAATTGGATGCGGGATTGATTACATTACGGTATTCCCTCCCTCATTTACTTCTCTTTAATTGCTTGTGTTTACAATAGAATGTGCTTTGCTTCTGTATGATGGACGTATTGACTAGCATGTATTGGTACGTGTAATTTGGGTTTGGTTTAGGTTAATTCTTGTTCACTATCTGTTATTTTAGGCAAACCCATTTGATCAAGTTTTTACTGTGGGTATTATCATCAAAAAGAAGAAATCTTTGATTTTGGGATTTGATTAACTATCGGTAGGATCGAAGTAGCGACGCTCCAGAATGGAATTCAAGTGCTGGTGCTGTGTGTGTTGGCAAGCAATATACCATGCAATGCTAAACGTTATGGAAACTTGAATTTCATTTTTCTGGAGAATAACAATTCCTATCATTTTTACATGTTGATGTACTGATGTCCTGTGTTTAATTAAATCATCATACACAGTCTCTAGTGCCTGTGGCCTTGATCTCCAGTGTACTTTAATGTCCATTATTTACTAAACAGGCGATTGCTTACTTAGCCTGTCTAGAAAGACCATTTGGCAAGTCATTTTGCCTTTATTGTCTTTGGTTGTGCAATTTTTGTTCTGCTTATTATTATATCTAAATGATGGTTAGTTCTTGTTTGCGATTGCAGGTTGATCATCACCCTGATTTTGAATCCTCACGATGCTTGTTCATTGTTAGAAGAGATGGAGAAATGGTTGATTTTTCTTATTGGAAATGCATAAAGGGAATGATCAGGAAGAACTATCCACTCTATGCAGACAGTTTCATCCTTAGACACTTTCGGCGGCGTAGGCGTAATGGGTGAATTAGATGAAGGTATTGAACCCAGATGGTCAACCACCTGTATAATTGTATGCTCGGTTTTAATATTTCCCCCTCATTACAGCTGTCTAAAATATATTGATGTCTGTCCTAAAAGCATATTATTTGTAGTCATCAGGAAACATAGATTACTTGGCGAGTTTGTTCTGAAACTTAGATATACTGGATTGGAGTGAATAGCATAGTGTTACTCATCTGATGCAGTTTCGTACACATTTGGATTTCAACTATGGTGCTTCATGTTGCAAGTTAACACCTGAGTACAACTTGTTTTACCAATTTCTTAAGATGAGAGGGAGGGAGTTTGTGATGGTCATCCATGCTGAGAGTTTGTGAAGTGATATTCATTTTTTAGATTTTCAATTCTTCGTGATTTGTCCCCATAGCCGTATGTCTTAAACTGAGTAAATTGCCACGCAACTGGTCTCAAGATTATCTAGTGTTCATATTGGACTTGGCATTGATACTTCAATATCCAAATGTTTATCAATTGGGCCATCTTAGACCTTTTCAATCTCCTCTTTGTGCACTGTAACCGTTGATAGAAATTGATCAATTTTTCCAGCAAACAGTCGGTTAAGACTCGTCAGAACTGATTCAGAATACCAATAAATTGGGACAGTGGGTTTGAGTTGGATTGAGCAAATAATATTAAATCAGTTTCTAGACAGTGCAAAGCTTTACTGCAATACCTTCAATTCACAAACTGTCACGCCACCACTAGGAATAATACCAAATTCAGCACCAAGGAAGCATATACAAAGAAATAGCAAATAGAGGACGTGTCAGCTTCTCCTAGATGCTTAGAAACAAATGAAGGCTGAACGAAGCTCGTTTTGTAGGGACATGAAACGTTATTGTGGGGGGGGCTTACTGGCTGAACAAGGTGCATAGCACATCAAACCCAATTCCATGTGCTCGCTTCTCCCCGCTTTTAAATTGAAAGGTTAAATTTTGAAAGCAACGTCTCCTGCGGATTGAGTTGGGTCAGACGTGTCATTGAGTTGGGTCAATCACTCTATTTAATATAATTTGATTTAAATAATATTATTTTAATTTTAAATTTCTTAAAATTATAAATTAAACAATATATTTTAAATAATTAAATTAAAAAAACGCTAGTAAAAAAAATTTGGACTACAACTTATTTTAAATAAAAAATTCAGAATTTAAAAAAGAATCTCCTTGAATTAGAAAATTCAGAATTAAGACCTCTAATATTAAAGGACCTCTGAAATCTTATTTCTTCTTACGTGAATCACCCCTTTCAAGAAGAGTTTGAACATATTCATCTTTTAGTCTTCATCAGATGTATAATTGCCTATATCTTAATGGACATTCAAATGTATGTTTTTAATTTTTTTTAAAATATATATTCGGATCTCTTTTAGCTGAATGTCCTTATACTTCCACCTGTCTAAACCAAGACACCATGATCAATAGGATATCCTTTAAATGGAACCAATTCTGTCTTATGTTCCTTTTATCCAATACCCTGTTACATTCATGCACAGCCACAAATTTTGCTGAACCTACTCAAATTTGTGGCTATGTAGCTGTGCATGATTGGCATAGGGTTGATCTCGGATAAAAGGAACAGGAGATTTCACTCCCCTTTAAATTCCCGTCATGAGACTATCATATAAAAGAGAATAAATCTTTTATTTCAATTAATCAATTTTTATTTTATTTTATTAAATCTCATATATATATTTATATAAAACTCACGCAAATACGTGAATAATCAGTATAAAGTTGGAACACCTTTAATGGCATAAGGATCTGGTGCCATATAAAATATGGAGTGACTTTTAGAGAAGGAAATCATCTGCGCCATTTGCGTAGTGCCAAACCATTTATTTATTGCAAATTTTGTGAATGAGGTTTTTAGAAACAAGGTTGGAATCGGAAAAATGGTACAAACAATTTAGTCCCAAACTTTAGCGTAAGTTACGTGGCCCAATCCTCTAGGTTAGAGTATTATGTTTTTATTAGAGTGTTTTAACTCTATGCCATTTAATCTAACCCATATATTTATATAAATTTATATATAAATTTGTGAATAAAATTTAATAAAATATATTAAAAATTGATTAACCGAAACACAGACTTATTCTCAATCCTTTTAGCGCTTTTACAGGTCTATCTTGTCAAATGATCGTACTGACAAGAATGACGTCAGTTCGTGGAAGTTTGGAGTTTGGTGGTGTATTTCAGCTCTCTGCAGGTAAATCCCACTTCATGCCGGAGAATAAACAAGTGTCAGTCTTCGCTTCTGTGACATTGCTGATGTCAGGTTGTGGTGTGGATGAAAGGTAGCGAACCAAGTGTATCATGATCTTCAGATCCCATAAGTGATTGAAAATGATACACGCTTGACCACAGTAGTTCTTTCTTTTTTCCTTTTTTAAGGGAATGGATAGTGTATTATACCATACAAAACATGTCCACGCGTGTCCAAAGTTGGGAACTTGGGATTGCGCATTTAGATTAGCCAACGTAGTCATTTTGGTTTTCAGCGAAACTTCCGGTTTCTCCTAAGCATCTAATTGTAAGAATGAACTGTTGCGGCACAGGAGGGACATCTCAGAGCTTGTGCAGTATCCACCATCTTATTGATAGTTCTTCCACGTCCGTCTCTTCCAAGAGTGAGCAGATACCCGTTTTATATGCCACTTTTAACCTTTTTGGCGTTCTTATAGTTACAGGGGTTGCTTGATTTTTTTTCTTTGTAACTATTTTTAAAATTGGCTCCTCTTAACCACTGCAATCATACAAATGTTTGGTTTCTAATTGTATCTATAGAATAAGTTTAAAAAACTCTGCAACTGTTATAGAGAGAGTTAAGCAAGGAGTGACAGCTCCTTTAAAACTTAAGTCTACTTATAATAGTTTTTAGAAATTTTAGATAATAGTTTTTAGAAATTTTAGTAATATAATTAAAATTAAATTCTAATTTTAATTAAACTTTAATTAAATTTACAAATAATTCTAATTAAATACTAATTATGCCCAAATAAGTTCAATATCTTGTAACGATTCTTATTTATTAAATGTTTCATATTTAATCATAAAGTTTCTCAAACTTTATCATCAAGTTTAACTTAATTAAAAGATCTTTTTTTCTCTTCAACCTATCATTTGAGTGTGACTTATTAAGTTTCTAAATATGTTAACAATTGATACAAATTATAACTATAAATCATATTTAAGATTAGATAAATTAAACTTCTTTAATTTATTTTTAACTCTCTAGTTAGACAATTTATATCCATAGATTAAGATTGGCGTCTATGAAACACATCATGACCACCTAAATATTTAAGAATGTCAAGTGATTTTGATTAACTTTTCTGTGCATAATTTTTTTTGTATAATTTAATCATTTTATCATTCAATGTTTCAATTAAACATAGAGTATGAAGATAATATTTACTAGTCCAATTATATTAATTGTTCACCGTTACTAATTGATTTAATTAATGATTTTTATAAAATATTTTATAAAATGTCATTCTACCTTGATCAAAAACTTCCTAAATCAATATTAATCGAGAACACCGAAATATTCTTCCTAATCACTTTAAGGTGATGAATCATATATTAATCACTCAACTACCTCTATATTGCTCATGTTATATCTAATAACTATCGACTGAGTTATCATTGATTAGAACATGTCAGAAGTAGTTTTAAAACACATCAATTTTTATAAAAGATAACTTTGGTGATCTCAAGTCAAATGATCGAATATACAATAATCACAATGAGAATTTCTATAGATATACAAGTAATGTTCTAAATGAAATTCTGAGATGGGGTCAGTTCAGTGAACTTGTTCTTTAACAAATACCTGTACGTTTCTTTAAGTATATCCATACTTTAGTCAATGAGATCAATTACTTTTTTTATAAGGAAAAATATAACATATGCTGCTAGTCTTTTACGCTTTATTAATGTCCAATCTCAATAATACAATAACTAGGAACAATTTAAGGATTATACATAAATGTAATATGAATCTCACCTCATCATAATTTCATTTGCAATGAATAATTTTTCCTATGTACTTTATCATATACATTTCAATATATATAAGATAAAGAATTCCTTTAAAAAATTATGTTACTAGAGTACAACCAATCGATTGGATATAGGGCATACATCAATAATCAAAAGATGGAGCCTAAATTCGTATGAAGTCCCTTTATGAAATTTCTAAATAAGCCTCTTGTTCCAATGATGTTGCTTGAAGGAGATACACTGTAATGTTATGCTTGATTACTTCTCCCTCAAGAATTCCTAACCATGGTAATTACTAAAGTTATATGTGTTATGATATTTTGGGCATTATTTATAATTAGACATATTTAATTATTTGAGGAATATTATTATGATGAATATTCTATCTTGTGTGGGACTCTTTGAAGATGAAGTTTACTTAGGATAAAAATTCTAGTTATGATAGGATTTAATTAGAATCAAACCACTGTATCTTAACTAAAATAAGATGTAGATTTTTGGTGATATTTTGGAATTTTATTGACAACATATTTTGGTAATAATAGCTATCTAAGGTAGCCGAATTATTGGAGATTTGTGACTATTTTGCAGTTGGATTGTTGCTGTAATATGTGAGTTTTGGGGTATTATTATTGTCTTAGGTGAACGTACAAAGGGTAATCTTATGACTTGACAACTGGGATTTTTTGGGCTATCTTGGTCGATATTTTGCAGCTAATTTTGTGGGGATATTATCCTGATGTGTTGTTGAATTCTATGTCAAGGATTAAGGGGGGATGCATAATTTGTTGAGTGTGTGATTTTCTACAGTTGAGTATTCTTCAATTTTCTAATGGCAATTGAGGGTTGTCTTAACGGTTGTGTGTGTAATTTGACAGCTGATTTTTCTGGTTTTTGTATCATTCTTATCGTGCTGTTCATTATCGATAAAGTGTTGATTTTGTGATTGAATTTTGATGATTTGTGGTGTATGAAAACTTTAGAAGTTTTTGTCATCTTAGTAGCTGTTGTTCTAGGTCGTTTATGTGATTTTTGTTAGGTTGATTGGGTGTTGATCGTGTGTGGTTTGGGTGGTTATTGATAGAGGTTATGATGTGTGAAAAACTCCAGCAACCTTTTTGGATTTTGTAGCTTCGATGTTTGTAACATTTCGGTGAAGAAAAGTTTATTTTGTTGGTGATTTTGTCCAGATTTGTAATTGCATTTTCTGCCCACTGTGGGTGATTTTCTGGGTTGTCTTTGTAGTGTTTGTTTACCTGAAAAACTCCAGCAGTTGTCGTGGGTGTTGCAGCTTTATTGGTTTAACATTTCGATGATGAAATATTTGTTGTTTTGCTGAGTTTTTGTTGCTACTATGAGTGAGATATCTCAGTGACATTATCAAAGGTTCATAACAGCGTTTTTGGTAGACAACTTTCCATTCTTTTGTTGATGAAGCGGCATATTTAAGGTAGTTGCTTTTTCTTTGTTTATGTCATTTATTGTTTCAATCACTTGAGTTATTTTATTATCATCTTTATTATCAAACATTGCTGAGAAATGTTTGTATTAAGGTTAGCACGAGGTGGTCGTCTTATTGGATGTGATTTACTTTCACGGGTAGTGAAGACGAGGGATAGTGTCAAGGGTTGGGTGAGTCGGCTCTGTAATGCCTTTGAGTAAAAACTATTGTTGTATCATAGGTGAAAGTAATTAAGTTTGGTGAGGGCCCCGTAGACATAGACAAGATGTACCGAATTGCATTACAAGATCTCGGGTGTTGATTTGTTTATTTTGTGTTTAATCTTTCTATTTTCGTTTGTGTTAGAAATAACTACAGTTGACCCAGAATTTTTGTGAAACTACTTCCTTTTAGATTTTCAATTGGTATCATAGCGCTGGTCACTGAATAAGAACTTGATATGTCAAGTTGGTATAAATCTGTGTTTTGCAATTATGGTTATAAGAGAAGGGCCTCAATCATTAGGCCTCCGTTACTAGATGGTTCGAATTACCCTGCTTGGAAATTAAGAATGAAAGTATTCATTCAACCACAAGGATGGAACTCGATTTTAAATGGCTAAACACATCTAGTGACAATTGATGAAAAGGGAGAACCAGTACTTAAAGATGCATCTGAGTAGACAAGGGCTGAAGAAGAGAGAGTGCTTGGAAATTTTCAAGCCCTGCACGCCATCTTCAGTACAGTTGATCAAAGTTGCTTTGCTATAATATAAGTTTGTGAATCGGCAAAAGAAGCGTGGGACACTTTGCAAACTATACTTGGCTATGAGATTTGAAGAGCTGAAAATGGGTAAGAATGAAACTAATGAAGACTTTCATGATAGAATGCGTGATATAGCAATCCAAGCATATCAACTTGGGAAGAAGTATTCGATTTTGAAACTTGTTAAAAAGACATTGAGATCATTGCTTCCGAGATTCATACCAAAAATTGCAGCCATTAAAGAAGCCCATGATATTAATGAATTATCTTTAGATAAGGTAATTGAGATTCTTACTAACTTTGAGATGAATTTGTTGAGAGAGAAACAAAAGAAGATCAAATAATTGGCATTGCAAGTTGAGGTTGGAAAAGCTATAAATGACTTAGGAGATGAATTCGATGAGAATAAGGATTTGGAGTTATTGATAAGAAATTTCAGCAAGTGGTTAAAGAAGTTAAAGAAAGATAGACTTGAGTTTAGGTGAAATGGTGGGAGCCCATCAAATGGTAACTTCAAACAACAAACTAAAACTCAAAAGGGTGAAATAAAAGTGAAGAAAATTCAATGTTATGAGTGTCAAGGCTTCGGGCATGCGCAAGCGAAATGTGCTAACACTTTTAAGAAGAGAAAAGGGAAGTCTTATACAAGCACTTAGAGTGAGAATAAATCCAAAAGTGAATATAATAGTAAAGAGGAATTTGTGAGTATGCTGTATTAGTTGCTTTATATAGCAAAAGTCCAGTTGCTAGCTTAACAGCAACGAAGAAGAAAGAAACTAATGATAAAACCGTGGGTAAATCAGTCTAAAATTTCAGATGTTGATTTGTTTATTTTGCATTTAATCTTTCTGTTTTCATTTGTGTCTGTGGCTGAACCAGAATTTTTACGAAACTACATCCTTTCGAATTTTCAACTAACATAACTAATTTTTTTCCTACATTTCATTCTGTGGATTGTTGCAACTATTCAAATTATAACGGATGCCTCATTATGTGATCTAATATGACAAAATAATTTGGAATCAATTCAAAATGACTGGGTTTGGTTTAAAATAATTATGATTTAGATTGAATTCAATCTTCTTTTTAATTTTCAAATTTTAGGTAAGGTTCAAGTTTGAACTCCACAATCCAACCCAACTTAACCTAAAAACTAACTTTATTTATATATATATAACCCTGATTTAGTTTCCTTCTTTCCTCTTCTTTTTCATTGTAGCCTTCAGGCGTCCTTTATTCTATATGTTACCCCTTCTTTTTTGTAATTCTTTATTGCTTTTTTTATTGTTTCTCTCAAATATCAGGGTTTTCTCTTCCATCCTTTGATGTTTCTCTCAAATATAAGGATTTAAATTGTACAATTTCACTAGCTTAAGAGATTTTTTTAGCTGTGTGGTAGAAAAGTTAAGGGAATTGTAGCTATGGAAAATGCTACACAAGTGAGTTTTAGCAGTAACTCGACACAAGGAGAAGTTGTCTTGACTGATGCTGATTGCAAGGGATTTCCTTCTCTTTCAAATGAAGATTGGTCAATTATTGTAATAATACAAAAAATAAAGGGCCTGTGATAATAAAAAAGCTAAACGGTAAGACATACTTGATTCATAATTGGTTTTTAGATGCCGACGTGTCTCAACATATGACCAAAAATAAAGCTTCTCTCATGAATTTGAGTGACATAGCAATGTCTTCAATAGGGTCGCCTAATAGGCAATTGACAGAAGCTTTCTAAGAGGGAATGGTTAATTTTGGACATGGTTTGATTTTAAATCATGTTTTGTTTGTTCCATCATTTAACTGTAATCTTATCTCAGTTGCTCGTTTGATAAAAGATTCAAGTTGTATAGTCATATTTACTAATAAGTTGTGTTCGATACAGAATCACACTTCGAGGATGTTAATTGGTGCAGGTGAGCAACAAGATGGGGTTTATCTCTTTCAAAGTATCAGAAGGGCTCGGACTTGCAAAATGGATACGATAGATGCTTATACTCTTTGGCATGAACAAATAGGTTGGTTGCCATGCTTTCTCAAGTTAGTAGTAGTTTTATTCAATCTCAAGATAATAAATAGGTCATCCATCACCATGAGTGGTTGCCATGCTTTCTCAAGTTAGTAGTAGTTTTATTTATGCTCAAAATAATAAGGCTTGTGAAGTTTGTGATTAGAGCTAAACAAACTTGAGAAAATTTTCTTCTTGTCAAAGTAGAGTAGTTGAACCATTCAAACTTATTCATTGTGATGTTTGAGGTATGTTTAGAATGCCTTCTTTTTATGGTTCATTTTCCTTTTTGACCATTTTAGATGATTATTCTCGAGTTGTTTGGTTCAATTTAATGGCTATAAAAAGTGAAGTTCCTGAAATAATACGAAATTTTTGTGTAATGACACAAACATAATTTGGAAAAATGTAAAAAGTGACAATAGAATTGTAACACCCCACTACCATAAATTACATACCAAAACACCCAGTGGACATTCCAGTATATAATCTATAATAATGGAATGTTAGAGCAAACGCATATCCAACTTAATCATGGCATCAACTATTATACATAAAAGTCACCAAATTTTAAAATCAAACTGCATTCTTCATTTCATTTCATAAAAACCAAACTGACATTGTAGCTTTACAAAACCATCCGAATATATACAATATCAAACCCTATATACAACACACTGCTTGAAAGAGAATTTGTACAAATACTACTAACTACTCTTTCAGTCTCAGCTGACCAACCTTTGAGCAATTTCTTGACAAAAGTACAAGAATTAGTCTTCTCGTAGAGTCTGTCTGTCTCTAATATCCTCTCTCGGACCTGAAATATCAACGTTGCAATTTTAGTGAGTTTTGCGAACTCAATGATGTAACCATCTTCGATGGTTCACCCAATTCATGCCACATATCAAATTATATAAGCACATAATTCACAACTTTTCATTTAACAAATTGCATCACATATCATATATTTCACATATCCTAATCTCATTTAATGACATAACCACATTCCAATTCAATCAGTCAATCACACTTAATAAATTTATATGCAATGTTCATGTGCCACACTTTCAATTATTACGTTGTTGTGACTGAGTGACTAAGCTGTCCCTATCCGTTATAGATACCGGGTTCATTAATACTATCCCTTACCTGTTGCGAATACAAGGCTCATTGTACATATTGAGCCTTTGGCTCTATACCACATTCCAGAGCTTTAAGCTCACATTCGGTGGTTACTCATGTCACAACTATCTTTATATGATCATGCATTCGTGTATGAAATGCATCACAGTAATATTAAATCATTCATTATTTCAATCATTCCCATTCTCAATCTCAATCTCATTCCCATTCGAACACATCGACAGTCCCATTCCTATTTATCATATTTAGTCAATCATTCATAATTTAAATCATAATTACCATCGGACCTTAGTTCGGCTTTTAACAAACATATTGAGTAAACACATAGTCAGTCCAAATTCACGTTCAAGGAACACTTCAATAACACATTAATCAATCAACACCTTAGACCTTCATTTCTAAAATCAGTACAACCAAATTCACATTCAAATAATAAACACTCCCAATACAGTCCCGAATATCAAACTCCTTGAGCAATCAATTGTTCAAAATCATCAATGTCACAATTATATCAATATCTAATCAGTATAGAAAAATCAAGTTTAATCAAAATATTATGAACAGAACATGTTTATAAATTGAGGTCACACATCTAGGTTACTCACAAATCACTCCAGAAAGTTATTGCCTTGAAGTTCCGGCAATGTCTGGATGATGGCACTCAATGTGCTCTTCTATAATATATAATACATACACATATCAAATTTTGCACAATTATGAATTCATTTATGAACATTCATGTATAATGAATACGTATAATGCATATTCATGACAATTCCAGGCTCCTTAACATTAGTCTTGTCACAAAACTCATTCATACATAATACACAATTAATCAATTCAGATTTGTCTAACCATGCTTTTGGCTCCATATTGCATGATTATTATCATCAAATAATTGAAGTAATTAGATAATACTTTCTTCTACAAAATTGTTCCCCCATGTCTTAAGTTTCCAATGACACAAGATCATCCAATTTGATTTAGTATTCTATGAGTTATGCTCAGAAACCACAGACTGTGTACATTTGGAATTTTGGCTAGAGCATGATAATGCAGTCAAGTTGTACAATTCATATCTCTCAATTACAATATCCAAAAATCACAAATGTTATACCAATTTAAAGCTAAGAGAATGAGCTATAACTTTGGTGAAGACAACTTAGTCTAATTCTGCCTATGTCAATACAGGTTATTCAATAACCACAGGATATGATTTCTATCTTAGGTAGGTCTACAGCTTCAGTCAAGGCTTAATTTCAAACCTGATTCTGAAATACTTAGAGGCAGAATTAAAAGTCGACTTCTCAAAAACATTGTAAAAAATTGTCTCTACTTTAATCTGAATTAAGAATAAAATGATTTACAGATCAAAATATAACCAAAATACTGAAGCATGATCAGTGAAATCATTCCAGTTATCAATATTCCAGCACACTCATATTTTCATCCTAAAGTTATCACTCAATCTTTTCTGAATGGATTCAGATGTTCATAAATTTTGGTGAAGATGAAGAGAAATGTGTTATGGGTCTATTGGTTCAAGTCTGATGTCATTTGGATGTCAGGAGAAGAAGTTATAACAAAAAGAACAAAGGATATTCGGAGAAAACACTACAGCTAACATATTCCAGCAATTCTTCTTCACGAATATCACATGCATTTCAGCCCAATTCAAACATCATTCTCAAACCATTTTAATATGACTTAGAGCTCAGATTGTTACTTACATATTTAACTCCAATTTTAGATCAAAAATCAAGCCAATCTAGTACTCTAAACATGCAGAATCATCACACATACAAGATGGACTTATATGACTTTCAGCTATGATGAAACAACAACAATCAGCTGGTTCTTTAGATATTTTACGAAGGGTAAAAGCATGCATTTAGTGTGGTAATTTAGCATAGCTTCAAAAAAAACACAGGAGGGGAGATGGAAGCAAGTTTCGGTGTTGAGATATGAGAAGAGAAGGAGAATGAGCTAGGTTGAAACAACACTTCAGAAATGTTACACCTAAGGTGCTAGATGTCACCAT
>JANZXP010000006.1:3784410-3827017 GCA_027576715.1 Erythroxylum flavicans
GATCATTGGATATAATTAAGTACCTATCTGATTAGTGGTGAGTCGAGATGGGATCCAACGACTCTAAGTAATAAGTTTGAGTTATACGTTGTCATAGATCTTAATGGTTGTTTCAAGACCTTAGCCAGGGCGATTGAATGAGTGAGAAAAGGAGTTTCTTAAGTCATTCACCAATCATTAATGATCGACATGTAATATAGTTGGTTATCTAATAGGGTTTGACAGTTAAACTATACCTTAGGATAATCCGAAGTTGTAATGATGGAAGGAAATAATACATTATCCTTAACCAGGTTCCGTCTTTGTAAGGTTATTACTTCATACGATCCGGTAGTTGAGGAGTGTTATTAGACGTCAACCTCAATTAGTAATTAATTAGATTAATTACTACTGGCTTATTGATGAACCTATGTGGTCACACACTTACGAGTGTAATATTTCCTGTTTATCATTATTTAATTTATTATGAGATAATTTATTAAATAATCTATATGGCATATTATTATATTTTTATAATTTTTGCTAGCACAGAAAATATAATTAATATTGGAAACTCTCTTGTACAAAATAAATGAACAAAATAAAATAGTTTTATTTTATTTTTTTATAAATTAAAAAAATAAAAGGAAGACGTTGGTCTCTATTTTGTTAAAAACGTTTAATACGAAGAGATGTGTTGGTTTCTTATTTTTAACATTTTTAAGAAACGAACAAAAGAGAGTTGTAACATTTACATACAACAAATGGAATAAAGACTATTAATGTGGTCTCTTTTATGGTCGCAACGTTTACATAAAAACGCAAAGCAGAGAGAAAAGTTATAGAGGAGTTTGTTTTGTCTCCTTGTACGAACATTTAAAAAAAACAAAAAGAGAGAATTGTTTTTCCTCTTTACGTTCTTCGTACATTTAAATAGCACCAGAAAGGAGTTTTGTGTTATTAACATTTAAAAATAAAACAAAAGAGAAAGAAACAAAATTGTTTTGTTCTATTTTTGAAGAAAGAGTTCTTCAAATTTTAACCATAGCCATATCAAGTGTTGAAAGCGGGACGTATTTCTTGGTGTGGAGTGCATAGAGACTTCGTATTTTTTAAGTTCATTATCAATTAATCCTCACAAATTTCAGGTCTTTATTTTTTCCTGTTTTATATTAGTATGAATATAAATGCAATAGAACTATATAGGATTGCAATTTTTTGTTTCCGCTGCGTATGCGATCCTTCATTGAAAGGGAAATATAAAATGATAAAAGTCATGTCCCAATATGAAATTATGTTAGACGTACCTAAAAAACTGTTGTTTTAGTTTCAAGCTTATTTTCTTATCATTAGGAAATAGTATAACATTATATATATTTTTAAGTTGGAAAGTTGTTAGTAGTTGTTGAATATACGGATCTTCCATATTCTATATAAGACACCTGCTCTATTTATTGAGCTAAGAAATAAAGCTTGCTATATATCACCTGCATCTGGATGGCACTTATCATAGTTAGTTTCTTCTTCACGACACTGTCGCTAGAAGTTACATCTTCTCCAATCATGCCCCACAGCCACAATAACCAAAAGCCACCACATTAAACCAACAAAATGGTATCAAAGCATTTTGTCTTATGGGACCTATAAGATGAGTGAAACCAAAACACACACCTGATTTACAAACCAAAATTACAACAAGAATTACAACTATCTTCAAGCGATGGAGATTGAAACACAACTATCTCAAGGTGCACCACCAATTTTTAATGGTGAAAACTATCAAGTTTGGATTGTTTGAATGAAAGCTCATCTTGATGCTATGGATGTTTAGGAAGCTGTGGAGAAAGACTATGAAGTGCTTCCATTGCCAACAAATCCTACAATGAATCAAATCAAGATGCACAAAGAAAGGAAATAGGAAGTCAAAAGCCAAAGTCTACTTATTTTTTGTTGTTTTAAACATCATATTCATAAAAATTATAAATCTAGAGTCGGCAAAGGATATCTGGGATTACCTCAAAGAGAAATATCAAGGCAATAAAAAAACAAAGAGCATGGAAGTGCTCAACTTGATTACAGAATTTGAAATGCTAAAGATGAAAGAGTCAGAAACCATTAAACAATACTCTGACAAGTTGCTCGGTATAGTGAACAAGGGGAGGTTATTAGGTAAGGATTTTTCTGAGGAACAAATAGTGCAAAAAGTTCTTGTAACCTTACCTGAAAAATATGAATCTAAAATTTCTGCATTGGAAGAAGCAAAGGATCTATCAAGTATGTCTTTGGTAGAATTAGTAAATGCACTATAAGCACAAGAACAAAGGAAGATGATGAGAGAAGAAGGAACCATTGAAAGTGCTCTACTAGCAAAGGGAAAAATTCATGAGGAGATAAAAACAAGAATTTTAACAAGATCGACAACAACAACAACAAAAACAATGATGTTTCATATTTACCATGCCCACATTGCAAAAAAACAAATCAACCACAAAGAAAATGTTGGTGGAAGCCTGATATCAAATGCAGAAAATGTGGACAATTTGGGCATATGTAGAAGATTTGCAAGTCACGAAATGAAAAGGCAAAAGCGGCAACCAAGCAACATCAAGAGGATGAATTATTTTGACATTAAAGCTCAGCAACTATTGAGGCAAGGAGGAGTGTTAGACGTGCCTAAAAAATTTTTGTTTCAGTTTCAAGTTTATTTTCTTATCATTAGAAAATAGTATAACGTTATCTATATTTTCAAGTTAGAAAGTTGTTAGTAGTTGCTGAATATACGGGATCTTCCATATTCTATGTAAGACACCTGCTCTATTTATTGAGCTAAGAAATAAAGCTTGCTATATATCACCTACATCTAGATGGCACTTATCATAGTCAGTTTCTTCTTCACGACACTGCCGCTAGAAGCTACATCTTCTCCAATCATGTCCCACAGCCACAATAACCAAAAGCCACCACGTTAAACCAATAAATTACAATTCTGACATCCATAATTTTCCTATGATAATCTTTCTGAAGTAAAAATTACAAGCATCATTGTAAACAATAATATAAATTCCTTTCCAAAAAATAATGGCTTGGTGAAGCAATTGTTCAAAAAGAAAACGAAGATTGAAGGTTAGGCTTTATTGACAATTCAGATACACTCTCCCTCCAACAACTCAATTATGGAAATCTCTGTCAAGTTATTGAACATTTTCTTCCACCAGATCAAATCCTTAAGACTATGTTTGATTGAACGTAAAGTTTTTAATAGAATGTAATGGAATATTTTATAATATAATAGAATGCAAATGAATATAATATGAAAATTATTTTTTGGAAAGAATGGAAGAGTTCATAATGTAATATAGTGAAATGTTGTTTGGAAGAAGAGTTTATAATGTAATATAGTGAAAAGTTGTTTATCATTTTACATTTCATCCTAAACTTCCCACATCGAAGGTTTCTCATTTTTAGTGTTTAAGATGGAATGAGATATGATATGAAACCTTCCTCTTCTATCTCATTTCATTCCGTTATAAACTTTCCTCCAAACGATAAAATAATATTCCATTTCATTAATAAATCCCCAACCAAGCATAGCCTATCAGTTGCAGTAGAAGGTATATCCAAGACTGCAGTGGCCTTACTACTTATTGCACGAACCAAAGGGCATCATGAAAGGAAAAACCATGAGTTCCATATATATATATGCATATGAAAGTTTCAGAAATACACTTAGCACTCAACATATGTTCTTTGCTACATGAGGCCCTACATTTTAATGTGACATCTTTTTACCCTAGGAAGCTAGAGGTTTGAATGATCTAGTTGCGAGATTCTTTTTTCCATCAAAATATAATTACTTTTTTAAGCAACACTTAAGAAATTTGGAACCTGAGTTCTTTGACGTATTCAGTTATAAATTCAGAACTGAGGTTTGGAGCAATTGCATGATAAATGAAACCAGTCTGGAGATTAATGACGGAATAAGTGACAGCATTTCCTTCGGCCAATTTCACTAATTTACCCAGTGGAAGTGGCAAAACTGATCCATGTCTTCTCCAAGAAGACAGTAGGCCCAATGACATCTAAGAACTAAGATAAAAGAGCATCCTGACAGCATCAATATTGTTGACAGGGCCTAAAATACAGGCTAAATCAGACATCACAAGATAAATATCATTTTTCATTTACTCTTTGACTTGAAAATACGACGAGCTTGTGAAAAATCAGGTAAAGTGCTGAAAAGGTGGAATGAGGAGACAAGTCCTCGGACTAATAATTTTAACATGATTGATATAATGAACTAGAGTCCTTGGCCATGATCAGGGCATTTAAACAAAACATTTGCATGTTTGAATATGGAAATAGTGTTATGAACTTTGAAGTCCCAAACTTCAACCACACCATCCAATGACCCAGAGAAAAGTAAGTTTCTAGTTGCATTATACATAAAGAACCGATAGAGCTTAAGGATCATTATCTCTCTCTCTTGGGGAACCTTCCAAATCACCACCACTAATCTCTCTGCACTACACCATATAACCCTATAAACAGAAGTGTCACCCATAAGAACCATCGATAAATCACCTAAAAGCTCGAGCCCTAAGAATATTCAAATATTATTATGGACACATCAAACAATATTATAACAGAATTGGGTAGAAATAGAACATACCTGTGACTCGATAGAGAACCAATAATGTGAAGAGGAGCCATCAGCATGGGAGCAATGTATAATTTTCCACAGGATGTCAACAGGTCGGGCTAGGCTGGGCTCCGGGCTATGGGTGCATCGGGCCAACCCGGCTCGTTTATATTTTTTAATTTAAAAATTACAAAATAGCGTTGTTTTGTCCAAAATGGGCAGGTCGTGGGCCGAAACGGCCAATGGCCTGCTTGGGCGGACCATGATCGGTCTGTGGCCAGTCCAACCCGGGCCAAAAATGGGCTGGGCCTGGTAGGGCTGGGCGAGCAGAGCCGAAATTGCCATCCTTAATTTTCCATCTTTACTACCCCCGTAAAAGAAATTTTTACTAGGGCCCACTGTAGTTGTATCAATTATTGAGGGAAATACAGTACTTCAATTATAATGCTTATGACATGATTATGTAAATATATTTTTATTTTAATATATTTCTTTGATTAATTGATATATAAGATAAAATCTATAAGATAAATGTACATTATAAATAAAATTATAATGAGATTATAATTATGAGTTCTTATTATATTTATGCACTATTCATAAATTATTCTTAATTGCTATTCTATTGAAATTGAACGTTAATATGATAGAAAGACTAACATACATTATATTTTTTACCTTACGAAAGAAATAGTAAATCTTATAAACTAAATTATCAAGATATTTAAGCAAACGTATAGGCATTTGTTAGGTAACAAGTTCATTGAACTGACCTAATATAAGAATTCTGTTTCAAGCATTACTTGTATATCTATGAAAATATTCATTTTGATGATTGTATAACTGATCCTTGTTGGGAGCAAGTTCTACAATTTATAAGCCCTTAATATACCGTAAGTGCAAGGGTCGTGAGTATAATATATAAGGTGTCGATCCTGCGAGAAATTAGTGAACTAATCAAATCCTAAATTTATCTAAGGTCAAAATGGGTAATTAAAATGAAAGTGTAAAATTAACACAATAAATCAAAATTGAGCACAACTAATGAACAATAGAAAATCACACAAGGAAGATTAACCGATTATAAGCAAGGGATTTATCCTATCATCAAATGCTAACATGATTGCTTTTGAGTTAATTCGGTATCGGTCCTAGACTTTCAATTGGTTGATTACTATCTCTCAATTTATAATAATTAAACCCTAAATCATACCTAATTGAATTATGGAAGTTGTAATCTCTTAATTAACAAAAGGCCTACAATTCTAATTAGATCTTAAGCCCTCTAATAGACTATCGAGCCCTCACACAAGATCTCTCTTTGTATAAATTACCAATTTGACTACTTGCGTAATCTATTAGATTGTTTAACTCTCATTACTCAATCTAATCATTTTGCTATCGACTCACTCTCTCAATTTGTTACCGAAGCATGCAAATACAACAAGTAATCACAATACCTAATGAATTAATATCAAAAGAAATCACATTAACATTGAATCAAGAACAAATCCCTAAAGAGTTTAGAACATCATCAACAAACTCAAGTCCATCACTATCCAATTCATCTCATACATCCAAAGAAAGAATAAAAAAGGTGAAATGAAAAGTCACTTGGAAGGGGTCGGGATGGATCCGGAAGGAAGGAACACGACAACCCTCTTTCTTCTTCCCTCTTCCTCTCACCTCTTCTCTAGGGTGAATAAACTAACATTATAACCTAACTAAAATGCATATTTAACCAAAGTAACCTAGGTCAATAATTTCACTAGCTAATAAATCTTAACAACCTAAAAGACTATGTTCAAAGCTAAATCGATTCCGTTAAGTCTTAGTCATTGACACGTTCACACGAATCACATCATACAACCTAAACAAACTAGCATATGACATGCAAAATTCACACTCAAAATAAAAATATACAATGCACACAACCCATTCACATTCAACATAAAAATAACAATGCACACACTTCCCCACACTTGAACAACACATTGTTCTCAATGTGAGGAGAACACGTAAGGACAAACAACATATAAGGTGGGAATAAAACAAAATGATAGGAAAAACATAAAATAAAACAAATACAAAGACAAATGTTAGAGCATAAGAACCCATCATGGCGATTAAGCTGGAGATAATGTCAGTTTGTGAAATCAAATGCACTTGACGCCTAAGATTGTTGCCCTATCTTATAATTGCTTAAAAGAGAGTAAGAGAATTAGTAATCCAAATTTTTTTATAATTATAATATATTTTAATTATAATTAATTAAAATATATTATAATTTGATATAATTTTTTTAATATTTAATTAATTATATTGTTTGTTAAAAAAGGAAATTTTTTATATCAAATTTTAATATATTATAATTAATTATATTTAATTTTAATATTATTTATTTAATTATATTATTTTTAAAAAGAAAAAAACAAAAATAATTATCATGGGCTTTGTCAAAGGCGTGACAAGGTGTGTCACACCTCTAACACTCCTCTGACAGGTGTGACACCTATGATACTTGTGTGTTACCTAAGTATGATTTTCATTCCTCTCATATTTGTGGGGTATAGAATAATCCCAAAACTCATATATCAAAATATTGTTCATGTAATGATAATATATAATCAATCGATTGTTTTTCATTCCTTACTCATTGATATCTTCTCAAACCTATTAACGAAGTACCTTCTTAGTATCAGTCAGCAACAACACTTTTGGTACTCATCATTTATTAGTAAAGATATTTTTTATTAAATTTAAAAAGTATTTTTATTTGTTAATTAAGAAAAGTTTAGCTTTATTTAATATTTTAGAAATAGTTTTCTAATTTATTAAAAATGGTTTTTTAATTAGTTAAGAAACTAATCTTTCAAAAATAATTTATAGGAATTTCTTAATTAAATTAAAATATTTTATTTAATTTTGAGAGTAGTTTCCTTTTGATATTAGAAAATAATTTTTTAATTAATGAAACGTTATTTCTAATTATACCAAAAATATAGTTTTTTAATTACATTGAAATATTTGTACCAGAAATATAATTTTAAGGAAGAAGCATAGGGTCTTTGAATGCTAAATCCTCCTAATTTTACTTCCTAAACCAATTAATAAAGTTGAAGGGTAAAATAAAGAAGGATATCACTTGCAAAATTAGCAATAGAAAGCTAGCTAGCCTTTGGTTTAATATTATCTGGACTAGAAATAGTCCCCTAATATATAATCGATTGGCTAGGATTTGTTTACTCGATTTCCCTAGACAATTTAAAGTGTGTGTTGTGATCGAAGGGGATTGGAACCTACCAGCAAAAATTAATCATTTAGGCTTTCTTATGCTCCTAATTTGAATAACCTGGACTGTTGTCTTCAGAACAGCATTCCTATCAATCTGCTCTTCAATAGAAAATGTAGGGAAAATTTTTATTTATCTACTCCTATAATTAAATTGCACCATCTTGCTTGGAGCAAAATCTTACTCTCTAAGGTTTCCTTTTTACTACGGTTGCCAATTAAAAACAAGCTTAATACACCGGACATGTTGCATTACCTAAACTTCAACCCTAACTGCCTACTCTGTAACCTAAGGGAGGAAAGTAAGAAACATCTATTCTTTGTCTGCCCTGTTCTACCACTATTTGGAACAATGTCAAAAGTAAGTATCAAGATTAATTACTTGTGCTTCAATAACTTGACATCTTTCTTGTTTTTACGAGGACAAGTTCTTGCAAAGTATTCTAGTTGTCCATGGAGGAAATATCAATTAGTGATAGGGTAATTTTAAGCTCAAATGGCATAACAAATTTCTCTACTTAATCAGATAACTCAAAAGTCTTTGGATGAAAGAAAATCTTTGTAGCACACAAATCACTATGCAAGATTCTTTCGTAGCATTATACTGGTTGTTTTTTAGAAAATTTATAACTATTGGACTCTCTCCTTAGTTACTCTTATCAAGAAGCATTATACTGTTTGTTTTTTAGAAAATTTATAACTATTGGACTCTCTCCTTAGTTACTCTTATCAAGAGACAATGTTGGTTAACCTTAGGATTCCTAAAGATTCTAAGGAGGTCCACTATTAGGAGTTGGAACATGTTTGTATGAGATATAGAAGGAACGCAACCTCAAAAGCTTCCAGAAGAGACCTTTTCAATACACCTTAGAGAGTATTCTCTAAAATATTAGAGAACAACTCTTAATATCCCTATAATGCCCTTCTAAATGAGCAGTATCAGACTATTCCCAGGAGATTGTGGGTTTCTGGAGACTTTTAACAAGATTTTGGTAAAGACTAGTGCATGTGATAGAAAATAACAATGTGGAAACTATAAAATACCTTGGAGGTGGAATCTGGCACATAAAGAATGAGACGATCAGGTGGCTCTAATTCATCATGCGTCAGCCAAAAAGAAGAGTTAAGGTAATACCACTCAGAAGATTAGAGAGTTATGACACTCTTACCTGTGTCTCTTTACACTTCTAGATGAGAATATGTGATGCAATGATGGTATACTCTGAAGTTCCTTTAATTTGGAAAATTATCTGAAGGCTTCGCTGAAGTCTTCTATTTCCTTATTGTTAATACGGAAGTCGGTCCCTAAAACCATGAGTTCCATTTGTTCCTTGGTTGTTTATTTTTGGTAGGAGAATTTTCATATGACCCCCCACGTATTATTCCATGTCAAAGTTTGGTGCACCATTCTTTACAAGTTTTAATGACAAAATAAAGATTTCATGTGTCCCTCATATGATGGTCGTTTCCTCGAGCAATAACAGAATTTATTGCTCTCTCTCTCTACCTCTTCTTCTATCTTCATGAGAGTAGCTGTCAGTCATTTTCTTAAGGTTATGACTTTATTCAAAACAGTCTAGATGTTCCAGCAACCAATGCGATTACAACTTCTTCTTCCAGATCTTAAGGGAGCGTTGAATTTGAAGTTTAGTTAGATGGTCATGGTATTGGATAGTGTGTTCTGGGCCTTTTAGTTCTGAGAAGAACTTAGAACGATATCGTTTAGATAGCAATCAAGTCGTGTCTTAGTGTAATGGCCCAATGGCAACTTATCGCTAACAGTAGGCCTAGGGGCATTTGAGGTGCCCTGAAGGGGAGTTAGGTTGTCTGTAACAAGTAAGAAGAACATATACTCATGGCCCAAAATTGTTACGGTTTTGAGTTTAGTATATGCATGTAATTCCTGACCCAATAAGCTTCATCTTCTACTTGATGCATTTTCGTTGACAAAACCTTTTTTCTTTGTTTATTATAGATCCTTCAATGTTAATTCTAAATAGAAGACTTTAGAAAGCATCTTCTGATTTCAACATAATGGTTCATTTAATGAAGTGGAGAATGTTCTTAAAAGTTTAAAATTATGAATAGCAATTATTGTCTACTAAATTAAAAGAAGTAAAATTTATTTTAATAGCTTAATCTAAGAGAGTTTTAGAATCTTCTCTTTCATCTATAGGTTTCTGTTTCTTACGTAACATCGAAAGTTCAAAGTAATTCTTGATTTAAATTAAGATTATAAAATTTTAAAATTAGTCTTATGTTAAAATAATTAAAAGTGATTACCCATATCATACCGTTTTTATAATGTTATTTCTCGGGCAACTAATTTTAATAAAAAATTATGTCAACCTATCAAAAATATTTTTTCAACATATTAAAAAAAATGTTTGGAAAAGTAACAATATTGTCTCATTGGTATATAAATACGGTCGTTTAATAAATTAAAATGACCTTATTATTGAAATTATTTATAATGTGACATAACATTGTGAAAAAATGAATTATTTGGGTGTCTATTGTTAATTCCAATAAAAGATTGAAGGGCTTTTCGATTCAAAAACTACTTATACGTATTTGTAATATTGTATAACCAGATCGAATCAAATATCTTCAAGACTTATAAGTCTCTTTGTTTGATCTTTGAGGTTTAGAATACTGGGGGACTAGTTACACAACATACTAAATTACTTAAGTAATTTCTCTGGCTAACATAGTGCAGAACTTTTCCTGTCCGTGACAAGAAGTGAAAGATTTAAATACTCGGACAAGTAAAACATAATGTTTTAGTGTGCCAGACCGGACCATGTGCAACCCAAAATCGTATGAAGGTATCTGCAATTTGTCACAAAGGAGCAGTCGTGAAAATAGATCTGAGATCTACTAACATGTTCCTTCATTGACCTTAAAAAACAATATGTAGCATGATGTATTGTCGTACATGCAGAAGCAGCCTCGAGAACAAGCTTTTAAAACAAGAAGAAACTCGTACAGCTTCCACTTACATGTAACTTTTTGACCCTTCAGTTTCGAGCGACATGGTACCTGAGATGCCTTGCCTCTAATTAGCCATACAAGTTCCCAGGAGAGTTCAGTTCAGTGCACAATTAGTTCTCAGAATATCGAAAAGTCCCTCCTAGGCTTAGGCAGGGTTATGGCCTCAACTGAAGCTTTGATATTAAATAACAATATAAAGAAAACAAACAACTTACAATACTGCAGCCTTAGTTTGTTTACATGCTTAGAATATATGCTGAAGTTGGCAGCTACCTCGAATACGTTGTATAGATTAAGATTCCAAAGTATACTTTTATGCATTAGTATATTGAAGTCATATTTAAAGTTGAATTTTATAATATAAACTTGTTATATTAATTTAATTTTGATTGTGAATACTAAATATTTTCTTCTAATTTTAATACTTATATAAAGTGAAAGAGAAAAGGGTTGTTTTGCCTATAAAGCTTTGTGGTACTAATACACGTTGATCATCCTAAAAATGTCAATAAAGTGATATACACTATACAAAAAGACGTGTCAAGAAATGTCAACAAAGTGGAATTGATCAGTAGACGAAACGAAGCATCCCAATGCATCTCTTTTTCATCCTTTTTAAGCTTTCGAAAAAACGTAGTTTCATTGCAAGGTCCTGTTCTTGCTGTTAAGCATAACTTAAAAAGCACATACTTCCTTTCATTTCATTCACTAAAAGCCTCTTCGCTTGGATGATCCGTATCCACTTTTGGATCCACTTTCACTCCCTTAAAAGACAGACGTATCCTTCATTCAGTCATACATACACATCGCACGTGAATTTCCAAGTCACGTGCGATAATGCACCGGAAAGGACAAAAGGCTTTAAGCCTGGAACCCATGTTATGTCAAAGCCTAGGGTTAGGGTTTGTAACCTTTTGTTCTTCAAATGAGACGAAATCATTGCACGACAAAGATATTCTAAGAATACTGTAATTCCTTCTTTTTAAAATACTATTTCTCTCCCAAAAAAGGACTTTAAATATACCTTTTCTCTTTACTGGCTTTATCTCCCTCTGTCATTCCCAGTTTCACTGTGTTCAGACATTAAATAACCGTAGGCAACTAAGAGCCAAGACAACGAAAACCACTTAGTCAAACTTTTTTGTTTTTGCGGAACTTTACTCGTATAGGGATGTCGGATGATGGGACAAAGGCAGAGTCGTAGAAGAGACGTGTTTTTTAGCAAATATAGGTTGTTTGTTTAAGGTACAGCGACCAGTCAAAACTGTTATTTCTTTCTTTCTTCTTCCTCTTCTTCTTCTCTTTACCTGGAGGATGAGAAAGGGTAAAGCTTGGAATTAGGAAAAAGAGTGGAGGGATCCAAAGAAGGGTTTTGAAGAAGTTGTTCAGATACTTAAAAGTAGGAAAAGGCAAAGGTTTCCCGTCCTCTGTAGAAGTGTAGAAGCCTTGAGAGGAACATTTCAACCGCATCCTTAGTCAGTTTCTTTTATATTTCGCTTTCATCGAACAACTCGCTCCTTCTGTTTTTTTGTCTGTTCTTTCTCGGTTTTATTTGTAAAATTAGTACATTGGTCTGAAATTCCTGTTTCTGCTATTTCACTTGACAGTTTATAGAAACGAGAAATGGAGATTATAACCTTCATCACCCCAGAAATGATAACCTTCTTTTTCGAATCATAATATACCTTTTGGACAATAATATAGATAATGATAGGCTGAAGGAGTTAATGCCGCTTTGCTAGTTAGTCATTAGATCTCGAGAAACGGATTATCATATAACCAGCTGTCTTTTAAATATTTCAAAAAAATAAGAAAGAAAGAATTTGCTGTATTTCAGTTTCTGCAAATGCCTTAAAGTTTAAAAGGAGTGATCAGAGAAAGCGCTAGGGATTAACAATGGACAAGTTTGAAACTTCTTTAGATGTTTTGTCTAAAATTCTAAAAGGAAGCTATCCATATACCATAAGAAGTCTCTCGCTCATGTTATAACAACTGATTCGAGTGGTTAGACAGGTACAGAGTTTGCAGGCGTAAAAAATGAGAAAATAACTAAGAAGGTGAGGAGAAGAATGAGAAATCGGCTGAAAGAGTTTGAATAAATTTTCTCCAAAACAATTGATGAGACATTGAGACATTTCCACAGAAAGATGGAGAGTTCATGATCTTTAGTCAAGCTTTGATGTTTAGTCTTCACTGATCACTCTAACCAGAAGCCACCTGCATTAATGGCTATGGGAAACGAGATAATACCTGAGGTAAAGTTATATATACAGTCACAAACATCCACACGCACGCACATACATGCTTCATTAACAATATCATCTCGTACTCTCAGGACTCCGAGAACATGACAAATCGAACAAGAAAATAATCGAAAGATGAGGAAAAAGAAAAGAACAAAAACCTCATGTATCAGACTTGATGAAATTCTGAAAACTAACATGCCGAAGGAGGCATGAGATTCAACCCTAAGTCATCTTTCTCCAACACCAAACGAGGCTTACTAGTCTCCAAATTTCCTTGATTGGAAGAATATTCTGGGTGCAATCTTTTCTTGGATAGTAAAGGGACTCCAAATAATTTTGTCTTACAGCCATTTCCGGTGCTGGGTTCTTCAAGAATGGTCAACGATCTTTGTGAAGTGCAACTTGGAGAGTTCAAGACGCTAATTTGAGGAACTTGCTTAGGGTTAGTGGTAGTGTGATGATATCCAAGAAGATGGTTGGTAGGTTTTTGTATAAGTGAACCATTAGTGGCTATAGGGTTGGCAATTGATTGTGGACCGCAAAGAAGCAAAGAAGAAGAATAGTTATTGCTAGGAACAACGGGCTTGACATGATTCTGGACAAAGTAGATAATATCGTTATAAAGCTTTTTCATGTGTGCAAGTTCAGACATAAGCATGTTGTTGCTTCTTCTCAGTCTCTCGTTGTCCTCTGATAAAGCAGTGACAGAGCTGTTATATCCACCAACTCCGATTACTGAGGCATTGGGACCTCCTCTTCGAGGTGACGACAGTGGTGGCGAGTCACACCAGTTGTTGTTAGCCTGCTCGTCTGATTCTGATGGTGAGATGCTGATTCTGTTTGAAAATGGGAAAAAGCTAGGTCCATTAACGCCAATATGAGAATGTGGATGGTGATGGTGGTGGTGATTGATTGCTACTTGTGGGTGAGCTGTTTTTCTTCTGTGTATTTCACACAACAAGTGCTTCTCTCCCTTCTTGAAGAATTCGTTAGCAAACTCCCACCTATCAGGCACAATCTTCCTGAAACCCTAATTTTTGGAATACAACAAAGAAACCCAGATCAGTATAAACACAACAGACAAACCCGAAACTGAAAGACACAAACTTTGAAAGAAAGAAAGGAACTTAATAGGGTTGGTGGCAGATGTATACATAGGTGTTCAGTTGTCTGACGAAGCTAGAGAAGTTGTTATGTTTGAAGTAGTTGGGAAGGAGATCGCGAGCAAACTCAGGTGGCCGCCAAACGACGAAGGTGGTGTCATCTTCACCCCAAGAAACTATGTGGTCAGTGGTGGGATCATCCACCAATTGGTAAGTTTTAGTGAGGAATGGAGCTGGAACTGACTTGTGAGAGTCTAGTGAGAGCAATATTCCTTCACAGTTGTCAAGCATAAGAGCCATTAAACTAGAGAACTAAGCAAGTTTTGAGAAACAGAGAGAGAGGGAGAGAGGGAGGAAGAGAGAGAGAGAGAGAGAGAGAGAGAGCTTATGGGTTCGATGTAGGTAAGTGTGTGAGTGCGGTAACGTGAATCTTCGGGTGTGGCTTGCTGGATAAAAATGTGGAGGAGGAGGAGGGACTGTGTAACACTGTGCACTATTAAGTTGATTTTTTTTCTTTTTTCAGTTATTTATTATTATTATTTTTCTAACCTTTGTAGTGATTTGATATTATATAGTTTTGTTTACCTCCTCGGTTACGTAGTGAGAGAGAATATGTGTCTGTATGTCTAGGACTGTGAAATAAGGGCCTTTCAAGACAAACCCGTGAACTCTTTCTCACACACACACACACACACTCTCTCTCTGACATTGATCCCGCCCACACCCACTTAAAATCATGCACAAGAGGGAGGTGCAGGCTTTCTTTTGAGAATTGACACTGACACCCTCCTTTGCCTACACTCGAAGTACATTACTATATACCATATATTCCATACAAGTCTAGCTAAGAAATGTTCCTCTTATAGAAACTTAGATAATTTGGTGCGGAATCCACATTCTTATACGAGGCTTTCACTTCCAACCTCCTCAACTTGTTACTCCTGACTAACGACGTTGTTGTCCATATCACTTGCATGAAAACAACATGAAGGTAGTTGGATATGACATGAAAATAAAGATTCTGTGTTCTAGACACACTAATTGATCTACGGGGTCTTGATGATTGGGTTTATACACTAAGTATCATTATATATATATATATATATATATTTCTAAATGTAGATGAGAAACAACAAGAGTGTTACTTATTGTTGTCTTGTTCTTTCAATTTGGTTTTTGAACTGGGACGTGCTATCTTGTATTATCTAATAATAGGAGCTCTTGTCAAAAGGGGGCATTGTGGTCATAAGCCTTGGTATGAGAAAACGGAGGAGGCTTCACTTCTCGTCAAACGGGTGTCGTCTTTCCATTTTGTAGCTTTCCTCTTGCTATTTAATATCGCCAACCCAACACAATCTTCTCCAATTTCGAGTCCCTATCATTTTCTATTACTATAGCAGATATATGGTAAAGGATACATCGAACAACGTGATGGGGTCTTAAGCCTGTTTCTAGGTGACGGCATTTCTTCTTCTTCTTCTTCTTCTTCCCTTTTCTTCTCTTCTTTCACAAGTCTCCCTCTTTTACCCGCATAATATTCCAAACTTCAATACCAATATCATATATATTGATATTCACATGCTCTCAGGCTTCTACTACCTTTACTGACTAATAATTATCTCCATCCTCTATACAGGTCGTTTTAGCCTCTGCTTTGAGCCTCCAACTTTGGCTCTTTCTCGGCTCGACTTCTTTCACAGCTGACGTGTCTCAGGTGATTGAATTATTGGCTCCAAAAGTTTCCATGAAAACTGAAAAAACTACAGCTTTTCTTCTCACTCACTTTTCTTACAAGGGCCCAAGAAAATTTTGCTTCCATACAAAACACATTCAGTATCTCTATCCCATTTTCATGGTCTCCTCTCAACACAGGTTAACCGTAGCCTTATGATCTTTTTTTTTTTCCTTATCTAAAGCAAAACATAAAAGGACAACATTGAGGATTTTTTGTGCCTAGCTCTAATGCTAGAAGTGTCAAACCTGGGGCAAATTGAAGTGCACGAAACCCATTCCGCACTATTAATGAGTACATATATATCTAGGGGTCATGTAAAATTTCATGAATAAGATTGTAAGAGGATTCGTTCTGCAATTAGAGAGGGCAGCCAGCAACTAATGTAGGGTCGAAATCAGGTTCTCTGCAAAGTCGAACAATAGTAACATCATTACTAATTATTTCACTTTGATACTTAAACTGACTGTTTATATCATGTCTATGATTCTCATTATTGGAAAAACAAAGTTGCACCGCCTAGTTCCCCACACCCACATGATTATTCCTTCCATTTTGAAAAGGAAAAAACCAATTTCCTTATCAAACTCAAGAAAGAAAAAGAAAAAGAAAAAGAAAATGCCGTTTTGATCAATTAGTCGTGTTCCAACCAAATCTATCCCCATCCTTAAACCGTGTAAAGGGACCATACATATGTTCTTTATCGTCTGATGATTATCCAATAATGGAACATTTCAATCGATAAGCTTGGTAAGTAAGTGACCGCATTTGCAGAACAACGTCCTTGGATGACTGTAATTGGTCAGAAAGACATTAAAGAGTGTCCAATGCATGAGTTTGCAGGTTACGTACTGTTCTGGAAGAATTGTTGCGTCGAGTATACAAGTTAAATTCATTAATGAACTGCTATATTTATGTTTAAAGAAATCTGTCACATGATGTCATTACATGTAAATTTTTGTAGAATTCCAAACTTAATTTACTATTTCAGCACCAAAAAAAGATGCATGTGACATTTATGATTAATCTCTTTCTGTGGATAGCAAAGAACCTGGAAATAAAGGAGCATTGTCAGATTCCTGCATTGATGTTCAATTATAACGGGAAATGCTCTCCTACGATAAGAAGCATCTTCTTAAATTTCCCTACTCTATCTCTCTCTCACACGCACTCTCATTTTCTTAATTCCCAAGTTCAAATCGCCTACCCTTCTGTACTCTGCAAGAATTCAGCGCCTAACTTGGACTCTGTCTTTGTAATTTTCAGGGTTCTACGTATGCTTTTCTCGTGATACTTGGTGTTGTATTCTTCTTTAACAGTATAAATTATTGTCACACATCCACTCCATCCATCTTTTCATGTTACATGCATATTTCTGGGAAGTTTTCCAGTATAGCTCCTTTCCAAGCTCCCCAACTTGAACCTAGTTAGATGTACATCAAGTGGTCCAACACCTTTCGTTAGTTAATACTGACAAAATCATTTTATCTGTATAATTATTGGTCCAACTCAGATTTTTAATACTTGAGTATTGTAATTAAGGGATTATCATTATTTATTTGATTGTCCATTACGAACCACTTGATGGGTGTGGGTCCAACAATCATACGAAAGGACCCTTGCATTGATGGAGGAGAGCAGTTTATGGGTAATAATAGGTAACAATGCACTAATAGTTAATGAGTAAGAAGGTAAATTTCATGACTAAGAAGCAATCTTTCGGCTAATTTTACGAGTTCGTATTGTATGGTCCACAAGATAAAGAAATCTATAAAAACAAAGTCTGATCTTTCTCTCTCAAGTTGTCAGCAACTAAGTCAGATCCTACTGAACCCACCACCACCATGACTAGCAAAATCAGTCCAACCCCCACAAATAACACTTAATCTCTAACATGTTGAACAAGAGCCAAGAAGATTCTATTCCAACTTCTAAAACACAGTGAAAGTGAACCCCACGACCACCCATCCTCTCGTTTCTCACATGACAACGTCGAATACAGCTTTCGAATATACATTATACAATTCGCAGTTAACAATAAACAAAAACACAATGGTCAGTATTAGATAATCTATAATGAGAATTTCAAGGAAAGACAGCTTAAAACACAGAGAGAAAACGAATTAAAAAGATCCGTGTATTTAAAATTGGTTAACAAATAAACAAACTATCCCCTCTCTCTCCCTCTCTTTGAGGTGAAAGAATCAAAATCTGTGTTCTATACGACAAGCTACAAGGTCTTTCCTGTCGCTGCTGTCACTCTCTCTTGTCTGAGTCTTTTGAACCCTCCCTTACACTGAGGGAACACAACCATGTAGTTCCCCTGTTGAACATAAAATATATTTGCGGCTTGCATGCACAAAGAGCGTCTCACTCTCTCTCAAAATTGCATCTTTAACAAATATTATATTAGTGTAATGTGTTGCAGCAGAGATACTAAAGAAATTTGAAGAAAGTGCTTGCGCTGTTTAGTGTAATTTTATGTGAAATTGATTTAAGATTAATACTTTTTAATGAGTAAAACTTAATTAATAGAATTCTTATTTATAACAATGTTTTAACACCTACACTAACTATCTATTTACATTCACAAAATCAATCTTAAACACAAATTAATTGATAAAAATCTAAAAATCCAGAAATTATTCTAACAATATGTGTTATGGGTCACGAGGGATATGGATCCCACGAGGAAATGGCTGGATATTAATGGACAGGACGAGATACTCGCTTCTCACTGAAACAAATGTAGACAAATTGGGGTTTGTCCTTTCTTTAATGATGCAAACGGACATCTGTGTCCTTCCAAAACGATTCATCATCTGTCTCAGGTCCTTCTGTTGCTGGGATCTTACAGTGTAGAAGAAGAAGAGCTACTTTTGGTCTAACAATGTACACAACTTTTTCCCCGTTAAATTCAATCACCACATCATAAACAGTTTAACTTCTTATTACATGGTCTCATCACGAAAAGATTGTAAAATTCTGATCCATCATTTTGTTATAGTTTGGAATTTAAAGTTAAAGAAAAAGCCTCGTACTCAGTGATTCCCACAATTGTTTTCAACTTGGACGTACTCTTTGTTATTATAGCCTGACACTGCGTCATTTCCTCGTTTATTATAGTTTGAGCAAAGTATATATTTATCTTATACATGCATTCTATCACTTCGAAAGGAAATGGCTGCAAAGAATTCTCTTACTTAAAAGCTGATGAGTTAATTTAGTCTTAAAAGAATTGACTATGTATGGTTTGAACTAATCTTCAGCAAATGGAACCCATTCAATTTTGGGAAACGTAGAAGCCGAAAATGCTCGACAATTCGAAATTTCAGTGCACTGGGAACATTTATTGTGTTCCCTTTCTAAAGTTTTCCTTTCTTGGAATTCTAAATTCTCTTACCAATAGCTATTTGGCGATGATTTTCCTATTAATTGTTACAACATTTTATTTCAGATTTACAAATATTCTGGGATGATTTTTATTTTTTTCCTCAATATAATTATGATGTTGTATCAACCACAAATACTGTTGACGTTATATATTGCATATAATATTACTTTATACACGGATGGGGCACATGATTTCGTGTTCTTATCAAGTACTACTTGATTTTTAGTATAACTAAAGCCATCACTCGTAAGGGAATGATATTGCATTATAAAATGCCATATCACTTCACTACAACTACGTGATCTTAAGAATGCAAAAATATCTATTCATATTCTTTCATCGATGGATGCATGATAGAGAATTGATCACAAGAAACTTCTGCCAACTGCCCATGTCTCTTAATTACTGGTTTAAAGGATTTGCAACATCCAAGATCCTTCCTTTTTCTTCTGAAATCTTTATAGACAAGAAACTGAGAGGTAATTATATGATTTTTCCTCAGCAACTGTTTAAGACTTATCTTTCTTATCATTATCTTCTAGCCAACTTGTTATTACCAAAACTAAATGTGTTGCCTTGATGGGAAAAGGGACTGTTTAAGACCCAGCCTGTAAGCATCCTAAGAAAAGCCAGATGGATGTATCTACATGTGTGCGAAACCTAAGACGCAAAAGAGACACAATTCTATTACATATTGGATGCGGGATGCATGAATTTCGGTTGCTATATATTGCAATTATTAGCAAACAATATGATGCGTGGTCCATAAATTCCATAACTCCAAGGAAATGCTTTGTCTCATAGAAACTTATAAAGCAGTGTCACATGTTATTCCATTCCCTGGAACACAAGTCGTATTCAAAGGGATCTACAAATATTTGAACTTTAAAGCAATCATGCAAGGTTTAAGATGGTTACTTTGATATTAAATTATACTAAGAACAAAATCAACAAACACATTGACCCAAATGGAGTAAAGAAAGATGCTTTAAATTGATTGATTGGATATAGTGAGGAATCTGCAAACTTAATCAAAATAATCTTCGAAAATGTAGATTTGATTTCCATGCAAAAGCTCTTTTCCTTAGAAGAAAAAAAGATTTTTAAAAGCAGCTTCTTTTCAAAACAGTCTCTTTAATAGGACGTAGGTCCAAAAGGATTTCTACATTTTGAAAGAAAAACTTTGTTAGACTTGCATGGCGTACGATAGTTTACTAATTAATAAAAGCAAGCTAATTTTAACACGCTTTAGAGTTTCATCAAAAGCAGAGAACAAGAATAGATGTTTTTACTTATCTTTCTTTCCTTTCCTTCTTCTTTCCTATCCATTCTTTTCAATTCTGCTTTGCTCTCTCTCTCTCTCTTTTTTTTTTCCGTCTTTGTTAAAGGAGTTGATTTCGACTTCTACATGAAAAAGATGGTATCAAATATAAATAAACCAGAGAAACTTCGTCATGTACAAAGGGTAATAGATTGGTCACATAAAAGGTATATACTATACAACATGCAAGTATCTATCACAGACACAAAAGCGATCGATGATCAACTTGGTGGTGATATGGTACTAGACCCTAGGAATTCCACTAATGACATGCTTTTAGTCGGTGCTATCGATGATCATCAGCATCATGTCTAAAAGAAATGGGACCGAAATTAAGTTGTATTTTTTTCATGTTTAGGAGGAAAATAATAAGATCTATGTAAGACCTAAACATCATCAACCGAAAAAGCATTTAGACACCTAATGTCAAAAAAGACACAGGAGAAGAAGAAGAAGAATGGGTGAGAAGAGGGGAACATAAAGGCTGTTGGATCACATGCACATCACATTCTCTTTTTCTCTTACTCACTTCTCTTCTTTTTATACTGTGTGATGAGCGTTAAAGAGAACAAAAGTTATTTAACTCTAGATGTTCCTTTTTTTTTTTTTTTCCCTAAAAGAAAGAAGAGCAAGACAGGTCCCACACGATTTCAAGGCTGCTGCTACTGCTGCTAGTACTCCTCAATCCAAGGGATTCCTTTGCTATGATCAAAAGCCTCAATTGGGTCCCTCCATCATCTTCACCATCATTTCATGCATATATATGAAGACCCCACGTTCTTACGTTCATTTACTCACAATCACAAAGCAGCTATAGGCCTTATTAAATTGATTTTTTTTGGTTTTTCATTTCACTCATCATGACAACCAATAATTCATGATATGAAAATGGCAGTCTGGTCTCCTCGAAAACCAGTGAAAGTTTTTACCCTAATTGATTCAATGACGACCGATTCCTTATTTCCTGGGGAAATGCAGAGACCTTCAAATCATTTGCAATGTTGGGATGATCCGGGCTGTTCAGTTTTCACTTATATATTTAGTTAATTCTTACATTTTTGTAGCCAAGGAATTAAAGAGGAAAGATATTCCTTATATTCCATCGGTATAATCATATTGGTATTATTGCCACCTAATAATCCACTATGAAAACCCTTTTAGGCTGGTCAATCATGTCAAGCAAAAAGCTTCATGAATTATCTGATGTCGATTACTCAACCAGAGCACAGAATCAATGGTCCCCAATTGATCGCTAATCGAGTTTCATCCGCTCCAAGTTGTTGACTGTTAGATTCTGAGGCGCACCAGAACAGTAACTATATCTTCCTACGTTGTAATACAACGTTAAAAGTTGGAGAACAGTTATTGACATGAGATGTATGTCGCATGTCAAAAATAGAGCTATCGTTGATAAATAGGAGTGACTTAATTAATTTCAACTCTTCACTTAAGGCTCTCATTTATAAGAGATCCTAAGTTCGACTCACTACAAAGGAAAAGAGGGGAGAAATTTTTCTTATTGATAATTTTTTAGCCCCCTGGGTATGCTTCTTGATCGGATCAATTGCGGATGTCTCGCTTCCAGCAACAGTGTGAGAGTTGGAACTACTAGAGAACCTGAGGTTGATGAGAACCTGATGTTAAATAGGGTCAGTGCTCAATCAGCAGCTGATCAATCTGTATGTGACGACTCCTTATACGCAGAAGTGTATAGGCTACGTAGAAACCTAAGTGAACTTGGGGTTCTAGATTTACCTCCTCTATGACTCTTATGGTAGGGACTTAAGAGCTTAGAATTAGTCCGACAAAGCAGGGATACCTAATGTAAATTAAAAAAAATAGAGCTACCATTGAATGGACTTTCTTTTTACTAAACCAACTTGCAGATATTCAAACTATTTAAGAAGCTGTTCAATTAATTTTCAATTGGAAGGAGGGGCCAAGCAATTCCTAATTAGAATTATAAGATATCTTTTGATTGATTTTTTTTACTATATTTTGATATTTTATATTGTTGAATGGATCAATTTGAAAACAAATTGATGACGACAAAATTCTCAAAATAAAAGTTATTAAAATAAATCGAATTAAAAAGTCAAAAATCAAACTGAAAGATTAAAATGTTTAAAATTTTTACGATTAAGCCGATTAAATTGATTGGATTTTTTTTCACAATATTTAAAATTTGTAGTTAACTTGAGTTACTTTAAACCTACAAAATATCTTTGATATAACTATTAGTAATGTAATTTGTACACGAGAAAGAAATTAGAAATAGAACCTAAAATGGAAGAATAGCATTTCATTAACCTCCATACAGTGACCATTCATGTATGCAATCAATGTCAAAGAAGAAATGATTTATGTACTATAACTTAAAAACCTGTCTTAGCGAATATATAAAAACTAATTAAGTTGGCCTCATACAATAACTTAAACAAGAATTAGACTTGAGTCAATCATTACCAAAATGATTAGGACTAGTCATTTGAATATTTGACCCTTATCATTTATAAACCCTTTAACATTTTCATATTTAGTCAATATGAGATACTCTAACATTCCCCCTAAAGTGCAACTAGAACTGAAAATTCAGTTGTCACTTAAAATAAACGCAGTGATAACCGAACCGGATCGCTAAGACTGGAGATCCAAACGGACAACTGGGAAATTAATAATGCCGACCAAACCTGCTCTGATACCATATTAGAATTTTTAATATGGGTAGAGTGTAGAGCCCATTAACAAGAATTGAACTTGAGTCAACCATTGCCAAAATGACTAGAGCTAGTCATTTAAATAGTTGATCCTTACCACTTATAAACCCTTTAATATTTTCATATTTAATCAATATAGGATACTCTAATATCGTGTGTAGATTAAAGGTTAAACATATTGAAACTTCCAGAAGTTTGATTTTCTATTTTAATTTTTATTTTAAAAATTACCTCGCACCTCTTTATAATATTCTTTAGCACACAATCTCAAATTCAAAACAATATAATTTTTGAAATTTTAAATTTCAATATAATATTATTTTGAAATTATTAATATACAAAAATCAATTTTATATGAAAAAAGGACCTATACGATAAATAAGTAAAATTATAGGGAGATAAATTAAATGATAAGAATCGAAGTGAAAAACAATAGACTTCATAGAAAACAATATAATTAATTCTAAATTAAATGATTATCTTTTATTACTTGAATCCTACGTTATCAAGTAAGAGATTATTTTCCTAATGCCAACGAATTAATATGTGACAGCTACATATAAATATATTTTGCTATACAAGTATAATTGTTTCTCGTTGAAGTGATACATTTTGCTATATATAAAAAAAGGGATAGCTAATTTTAAATTGTTGAACGTTTTATGTTTTTTTTTTCAATTCAATGTCCAACTTTATAAATTTTTCAATTGAATAATCAACTTTTTAAAATTTTAACAATTCAGTTTAAAACTTTAGTTTCGTTAATAACTTTTTGATTTGGCTAACGTAATCTTTGTTCATAATATGTAGGTGTCTATCTGAATTTTTTTTTCTTGTCTACTCTAAGTCTATACGTGGTCACTATTTTTTCAAGTGAACATCTAGAGGTCATAAAAATAAAGATTTTGTTAACTAAATCAACAAATTATTAATAAAACTAACATTTTGAATTTAATTATTGAAATTTTAAAAGTTTGATTACTCAATTATTAAAAAACTTTAAAACTTGAACACTGTTAAAAAAAATCCCCAAAGGTTAGAAAATTTAGAATTAGTTATGCATGTAAAAAATTGTGAATCTTTCATTCCATTCCTATGGAGTTTCAATACGTCACATCTCTCCAGTTAATTTTCCCTAGTCCACCAAAAATATTCGAGCAGACAAGTCAGTTGAAAATGATGCATGCCAGAAATTCAGAGGTTGTATCTGTCATGTTCAAGAGAACCAGGTAAAGGTATACAGGGTAAATCCTCATGAAGCTATCGTTGTATAGTTACAGGTACTTATATTGATTGGGGAAGAAGACATTTGACAAGTTGTGTCTGAAGGCAGACATGTAACGGAAGAGATGTGGGTATAACAAGATGCATGATTCAGTTTCACAAATGGAATAACTTTGACAGTTGGATGGATGGAGGAATATATATTGGAGTCCCAAAAAGAAGGTATATGATCGAGTGCATGGAGGGTACAATACTTGATGCAGAAAAGAAGGCAAAAAAGAGATACAAAGTGGAGGTAAGCCAACAGAGAAATGATGCCTCATTTGTCCCACAAAGTGAAAGAAGGAAAAGAGAAAGTAGAGAGAAGAAAGGGAAAAATTTTAAAAAAAACAGCTTTTATGGGGGAATAAGAAGAGGGGTTGGATGATTGAACTCTAGTAAAGAGGGACTGATCTTCCATAAGAAATTTGAATGTAAATTTCCAAAATCTAGACGTACAACATATCTGCATGGTTCTTTCTTTATGAAAAGAGAAGAGGTGGTAAGAGGGAAAAGCTGGGGAACGGAGAGAGTGGCAGGCATTGACAGGACGTGAATCGGCTAGAGATTGCGGTGGAAGTGGAGGTAGAGGTGGAATAGTAGTGTGATAATGATAATGATAGTAATAATAATAATAATAATAATAGATAGAAAGATAGATAGCAGATAGCAGATAGCAGATAGTTATAATCATGGGGGAAGCATATTCACTTTCCTCTTTGTCATCACTTTCTAAGGCATGATTAGAAAAAAGTTGAACAATCTGCTTCTCTCCTTTTCCTCTTCAGCCCTCCACTCTTGTCCAATACACACCCAAGCAGAAAGACTTGCTTCCCAAGACTTCTACATTGCAATGCTAAATTACTAAATTATAGGAGAAAAGTTGATGCATGCGTTGTTAATTATACTTTATGTGTCCTAGTTGATTTTGACCTTAGGGTAATGCTCGAGGCTTGTAATGTAAGCCACCATACACACAAGTCGGAAGCAAATTTCCCCATTTTTTAGTTGAAATATAATATTTTATATGCTTCTTTAAATATAATGATCATTAAAAATATATTTTTAAATTTCATATAGGAAGTGAATATTAAAAAAGAGAGATGAAACAGAAAAGATAAATAAATTAATTTCTTAATTAAATATTTTTAAGTTATTCTCTTAAATTTAAATTTATAATATTATTGTCAAGTCAGTCTAAATTTAGAGTGTTTACAAATCACATTTGAATAAAAAAATTTACAAGATATTATAATCTTTTCTATATGTATTTTCTAGTGTTGTTTGATGCCTCCGTTATAAGATTGTACTACCCAACAAAGCTTTTCTTCGAATTGCTTGTTGAACCCGCTATAAGATCGTAGTACACATTATTTATTCAACAATTTAAGCACCGCCGTGATATTTTTGATATTGTTGACTCCAAAATTACGTACCACTGCACACGGGATGCGTCGACATTGAATGCTTGCCCAATGTAATTACTTGATAGGGGACTAAGTTTTATATCCCAAGAGCCTAAATGAAAAGGCCCAATCAGTGAAAACAAATCTCCCTCAGCTATTCTTAAACTTATGATGCTTCCACCCTCAACTACAAGAGTAGAGCTGTACCATTGGGCCCAAGGCTTTTCAATCTTTTCATTTCAGTGAGCATCTTAAGAGAACGATGTTGATAAATAAAGATAAATTTCCTTAACATTGCGGATTTATCAAACTAGTTATAGTGCTTCCCATGGAGTATGAAAATCGTGAAAGAGTTGATTTGGTGCAGTGAGAAACAGAAGCGAGCTTTCAGTAATACCTGGCATGATCTGTTGTAGTTAATGCTAACAAGTTTATAAAATACAACATTTAATAGATAAAGCAGATCAATTAATGCCAACCGTTAGATGGCCACAGCGAGGGTACGTGCCAAGCCAGTTCAGCGTACATTTGAATCCAACATAATTATATGGTATAGACGTGCCCACTCTCATTTTCCAACCCCAGAAGGCAGAAGCCTAATGAGGTTAGCATGTCCCTGAATGTGAGAACATGCTGGATAAAGTTTCTAAAACAGTCTAATTGTTTTAGCAAGTCCCTAAGTTCCAGAAACATCCTGGATAAAGTTTCTATGATGAGTGAAATTTAAAACAAAAGGCAAAGGAAACACTGGACAACGGACCTAATATAAAACAAGGAATATTTGGATTCATTTCGTAAATTTTGGCTTTTTACAGAATGTACAGTCCCATTTGACTTGTGAATTATAACCTCAGACTGTATACTGATCAATTATTTCCATGTATGAAGTAGTTCACTCGGACTCTAAACTAGCGACAGTGGAATTATTCCACAAGATACGACAGAACTTCAGCATTTGCTCCAAAATAAAACCAAGAAAATGTTACACAAAAAGAATTCCACCTTATCATTTTTCAACTTGATTTCACTTCTCTCCACCCATCAGTTAGAATGAGTCTCACACTCAGATCCGAAACATCAACCACAATTAAAACCATGCGTTTCTAGATCTTAAGGATTCCTGAGGAAAATGCAAACTATAACACAACAAAGTTAGTAAATAAAGTCATTATGCCAGGACTTTTTCTCTCCAAGTTGATCACAAGAATTCCAAGAATGCAAGATAACAAAACAAATCTCAACAATAATAAAACAAAAGAAACAATTAGCGCAGAAGCAACCAGCAAAACCACCAAAATGACATGAACAAATGCACATAATTTTAGCATAAGACTAGAGCTGTCACATATTTTATATTACATATAGACTTCCATGCCAAAATACTTTAAGGATCGACACACAGGACAAAAGCTAACCTTACTTTCACAATGTTTACACAGGCATAGGTGCTTACAAGGTAATAGAAGCATGCAAACTTCTTTAAGTCTGCAAACCTTACAAGTCATCAACTCTTTCATGTCATTATTGTCCTTGCAAATCAAGTGAAATTCACTGGCACGACCATTACAACAAGAAGCAGTGTCATCCACCTCACTGTTGCCACATCCTTCTTTACTATCTCTGCTTTGTGCATAGACTTGTTCAAGCTTAAATTTGAGGGCATGTATCATGTTCTCATTGTACATTGCATGTTCCTGCCAAGCACACACTTCCACAGAGAGCTGTTCCATTCTCTCTTCGAGTTCTGCATTCTTCTTGTTAATGCTGTCCATCTCTGCTTCTTTTTCATGAAGCTTTTGAAGAACTTTCTCTTCCATCAGTGAGATAGTTTGAACTTGGTTAGTTTGAAAATTCTCCAGGATATTCTGCCGCAAACGATGAACCTATCAGATAGACGGCAAGTCATTAACACTTCAGAAGCAGCCGACCAGATTACCCACAAAAAGAAGCAAGCACTAAATTGATTTCTACTTTGTTCAAATTAACAATAATCACTCACACAAAAGAAACAAAAAGCCTTACACACTTTCATGTAGTTATGTTTCAGACACATGAAAAATAGAATGCATAGCAATTAGTCCCTTGTTAACATTGACAAGTGACAACGTATGAATAAAAGTTGTATAATTGTGCAATTCAGACGGTGGTAAAAAATTGCACCACTTGTGAACCCCATTATGATGCTGCATTCCAACAGAATCAAACAGAAATAACCCTAAATGGATAATAAGCTCATTTTGCCTTGCATGTACAATCAAGTCTTGAAACAAAACACACCTCGACTTTGAGGAATCTGTCAATCTCTGCATCCTGTTGCAGTAGTTCGAGTTCAATATCATCACCAATGAGCGATATCAAAGCAGAATCACCAGAAGTTGAGGCATGGGTATTGTCGAGGGACAAACCCAACCCAGTGGAAACCGATCTAGCGTGCAAGAAGTCAACAGATGACATTGGTGAATTATTCTGAAAAAAATCTTGCTCTTTGAGTCTCTTTCTCTTAGGTTCCAGTCCACAATTCCATTGCAAATCAACTCCCACATCACTCACATCCGAAACAGGACCCGCAGCCAGTCCCGCCACATGAACTACAACAAATGACAGACACAGGAAACACCCAAATAACCTTTTAACTAGATATTCCAACTCAATTTCAACATTACCTATTAGGGTTTGGCTATTGAATAAGGAACAAATGTTCATTTAGCAAGTAATGCTCAAGGAAAGGGACTAATTAAGAAATTTGTAACTCAGATATACGATTGAGGGAAAAAAAAAAAAAAACCCTACATTTCAATTTCCTGTAGTGTCAAAACTACAAAAATAGGATTTTGAGAAAAACTAGACAACAGATGAAAAAACCATATAGTAAAATATAATTACAGAGACAGAAAGAGAGAGAGAGAGAGAGAGAGAGAGGCAATACAAGGAGGTACGTAGGGAGGATGCTGATATTGGTTCAGCAAATTAGGGGCGTTGATCAGAGCAGCTGGCGGTGAAATCTGGCCATCGGTTGAGAACAAGTCTCTGGAAATTAGAAGCGAAAAAAAATACACAACCATTACTCCAAGAACATTAAGGAATAAAAGCTAAGTAGATAATCTAAAAATAAAAGTAAAACTGACAAAACGAAACTCACCTCAAGGTCTTGGGTGGTTGGGGCTGTTGTTGTTGAGATTGGTACTGTTGTTGAAAGAGGTGCTGCAAATGAAGAGCCATGAAGAAGAAGAAAAGAAGAAGAGGAAGAAACACCACAACCAGAGAGAGAAAGGGGATTCGGTTCGTAGATGGCGACGGAGGCGATTCTCTGTATTCTCTAGAAAGTCCCTCAACTAATACGGTTTTCCAGTTGAGATGGTTATAGTTTCATTCTTTTGCAATATGGTGCTCTCAATCTAGTTAAGTCCGTTGATATATATTGTTTTACTTTGGGTAAGATATGATTCCGCCTGTTTATTTTAGGGTTCGGGATTTAAATTTAAAAAGATTTGAGATTTTGATATTTCAGCGTCAAATTTAAATGTAAAAAGATTTGAAATATCTCAAAAATTCTAATATTAAAAATTAAAAAATTCCAAAAAACTAGAAAAATGTCAGAAAGCTAAAAGAAAGTTGTTGAATTCAATTTTTTAAAGAATTAATTGTATAACAAAATTTATTAATAAAACCATCAATATTCACCTTTTGGATTACAGCTGAGGATCAACCCAATCTATTCGGTTATAGGAAAATAAATTTATTCTAAGAATAGCTATGACTATGAGCTTTGCGTTGAAATTTAATAATTTATCCATTATTATGTTTTTTTTTCCTTTTCAAATGCAACAGAGATCAGATGGTAGTGCATGTATATTATTCATCAGCAAACTGCAGAAAAAAGGTCGATAAGTATCATCACACCTTATCCATTATTATGTTTAAAATAACTATTACTCTTTGAATTCCATATTAGATTTAAAAAATATGGTTAATTACAAAAATCTCAAATTATACTTAATTTTGCAATTGTAACTTGAATTTTAAAAGGTGGCAATTAAATACTCAAATTTTCGATTTTTTCAAATATAACCTGATGTTATTATCTTCGTTAACGTTATTGATGTGACAAGCTACATAAACAAAAATCCTAAATCATTGTACACGTCTGACTTAATTAAACTAATTAAGTTTCATTAAGTAAATTAAAGAAACTATATCGATTAGGGTGAAAAATCGTAAATTAATTTAACAATTTAGTTTGTTACCTTTCTCTTCGCTATGCACTAATCTCTGCCCCTCCTCCTTTTTTAGTTCATTACAGAAAACCAAGAAGTGCTTTTCTTCCTTTTCTTCCTTGTCACACCAATCTTCTCTGTCACATAAGGTTCTCTGTCGCACACCATTCGTCACTCCTCTTTGCATTACAAAATTTATCGCATCACTCTTCTCTATCACATAATAGAAATTGCGATTTCTAGGTGTGTTTTGTTTATACTTTTGTTGTGTTTTCTAATTTTTTGTACCCAATTCCCTTTTTCAGTTCATTACAGGAAAATCAAGAAGTGCTTCATATGTATTTAGCTTATGAATATGTTTGGAACATAATGCAGTTAGATAATTATTGATTTATACATCTGTATATGCTTAGGTTATTTAGATTATCGCTTAAACTTTGCAAAAATTAAAATGTTTTCATGAAGATTATTTATGATATTCTACCATGCTATAAAAATTAGGATTGAGAGGATAACATTCTACAATGCTCAAGTTCTGACTTTTCTTCGTTGTGTATGTGTTGCACCAACTAAACCAGTACTACAATAAGTGTTTCACAGTAGAAGACAAGTTGTTTGTGTAGCGCCTTGTTAGCATGGGGTACATACCAAAACATCCTGAGGACATTCCAGTACATAACCTATGATAATGGTGCGCTATGTTCAATCACAACCTTCACTTAACATGGCATCATCATTTTTTTAATAAGGCATCATCAAGAAAGTCATAATATTTAAAACCAAAATTTTCCCCTTTTCATTTCATAAATCCGAATGTAATACATTATAGCTTTCAAATAATCGTACATGTACATCATCATAACCTATTACAAAATAAGCTACATGAAAGAGGAGATACATAAAAAGATCTATCTAATCTTCCAATATCAGCTGACCGACCTGTGAGCCATTTTCTTCACAAAAGTATAAGAATTATGCTTCTTATACGGTCTCTCAGTAGCAAAGTCCTCCCTCAGTCCTGAAATGTCAATGTGTAATTTTGGGTGAATATTGCAAACTCAGATGAGTAAACCATCATCGATAGTTCACTCAATTCATGCAACACATCAAACATGTAGGCATATAATTCACATCTTTGCATTTTTGCATAAAGCATCACATCTCACTTTCAGGACAATTATACCAAACATTTCATTCATACAAAAGTACATATATCAATTGTAAATGCAATGCACATGATTCAGTTTCATTTATTACTTTATTGTGACCGAGTAACTTTTTTTTTTCTAGCTCATATCCATTAATGGATACCGAGCTGTATCGAATGATGTCCCATATCCCTTAATGGATACTGGGCACATACACAACTGAGCCAAGGGCTCTTATCTCGTTCTAAGCTTTAAGCTTTTTAACTGGCGACTCTGGTCACAACTACCTTTATCTTTCATGCATTCCTAAAATGAAATGCATCTCACACATCCATTCAATCATTATTTTCAATTAGTCACATTTATAGATAAAACATAATCATCTTTGGACCTTAGTCCGGCATTTAACAAAATTTGTTGAGTAACATTTATTTCTTCACATTCACATACAAGGAGCACTTCAAATATCACATTCGTTCATCAAAAACCTTGGACCTTCATTGTCATGAATCAACACAATCAATTTAACATTCATAAGATATTTCAAGCATAATCTAACACAATAATTAATTGAGTGAGACCGTCTAGGTTACTCACGGATTGCTTCCGAAGCTATTGCCTCGAAGTTTTGGCAATGTCTGGATGTTGACGTTCCAAATGCTCCTCTATATCAAGCAAAATACACATATCACACTTTAGCACAATTATAAGTATTCATTTATGCACATTTATGAATATGAAATATGTACAATACATGTTCAAGACAATCCTGGGTATCTTTCCATGATCAGTCTAATGAAAATGAAGTAATTCGAGGATACTTTCTTCTAGAAAATTGTTCCCCATCGTCTTAAGTTTCTAATGACACTAAGACAATTCAATTCAGTTCAGTATCCCAAAAGTTATACTCCAAATAAATTCGGACTGTTCTCTAACTATAACAGTACCTTTTATTCAACTTCAATCCAGAAATTGAAATCCTTAGAGACAAATTTAAACTTTGATTTCTTCGAAAAAATTGTAGCCCTGTGTCTTTAGTTTACTCCAATTCAAAAATCATTCCATTCTGATCACTATAGATCAAGAAATCATCAAAATACTGAAGCATGCTCAATAAAAAAAACCACTCCTTAAAACATCTCTTGGGTCCCGATCGTCTGTGTTTCGTCTGTCCATCAAGATCGTCCATGTTTCATTTGTCCTTCAAGATCGTCCGTGTTTCGTCTGTCCTTCCAGATCACTCATCTTCAAATTCTTTTTCAACTCTATTTTTTAGGTCAGTTTTGTATGACCATTATAACCTGGAAAATGAGGTTTTTTGGTAATGCCTTATTCTAAACAAATGTTCATCTATGTCTTAAGTTTCTAACAAACCTAAGTTCATACAAATTGGTTTAGTATTCTGAAAGTTATATCTAAAATACTATAGACTATTCTTATACCACGATGACTCACAGTTCTCATCTTCAAGCCAAACTTCAAGGCCCTTAAAAACAGAATTAAAATTTACTTCCTTCATGAAAATTGTAGCCATATACCTCTAGTTTAATCTACATTAAAAATCGTCCCATTTAGACACCTATAGATCAAGATATGGCCAAAACACAGATGTATGTTTAGTGAAAGCACTCTATCTAGTGCATATTTAACTTCAATATCAATCTACTTTTTCTCAAACTATAATCCTACTTCTCTCATTTAATGAATAACATTAACTCACTACCATTTAGAGCATAATCTCTTTACTTTTACACAACACCCACGTTAAAACACATATATGAGAACCCAGGATCAATCATCAAATTTCTCATCATATATGTTCAATTTAACACTACCCATGAAAATTAAAGCTTAACTTACTTGCTTTACTCTTGGGTTTCTTCAGAAACACCAAGGAACCCTAATCCTCCATACTCACGATCATCAACTTTCTAGGGTGGATTAGGTTAGGCTTTTGAGACAAGAAGAAGAAGAAGACAACAAGATGAGAGTAGCAAAGAAAGGTAAGAATAAGGTTCACTTTGATGTAGAGATGAAGAGTGATGAACGAAAAGAAGAAAAGAAAAGAAAACATGTTTTATCCAAATGAAAAACAAAAATAAAGATAGTCTTGCAAGAGAAGTTACAAGAGTGTGAGGTGTGTGGCATGTGGTGTGGCAAGTGACAAAGGTCAATTTCTTAAGGTCTCTCCTTGGTCTTTTATTTAATTAGTCAATTTGTCTCCCATTTTCAATCCAAATTTTCTCCTAATTTTCAGTGAAACTTGTCATTAAATCTTAATGAGACATATTAAAATTTCTACTGCCATGTGAAATTTATTTCTACCATTATTCATTAATTGTCTTGCCACTTGACATTTTTCCTAGTACAAAAAAATATCCCTAAACTTCAGAAAATTTTCAAATTTTCTCCAAAAATTCTAAGTCAATAAATATACTCTCCAAATCAATTTTTAACACATATAATTCACAATTCCAAATATAATCACATTTATAGATCAATTAAACGTGGAAAATGCCAATGAATGTATGTACAATTATTTTCATGTGCAAAAATTCAATATTCAAGTGTATGTGCATATCATATAATGCATGAACATGAAATATATTTTCTACTCTCTTAATAATCTCTCATAATTACTATTATAGCCTTAACATGGATAACGGGATGTTATATTAAAGGAGTTTAATTTATCCAATCCTAAATATGATTTAGGGTTATAATTTGTATTCATTGGCAACATAATTAGGAACTTAATGGGTGACACATAAAGAACGAGTTGAAGAGAGAAAATAAATTTTAATCAAGTTGAACTTGATTGTAAAGTTAAAGAAAATTTACAATTAAATATGACAAATTTAATAAATAACGATCAATATGAGATATTAGATCTTATTTATGCATAAGTAGTATTTAATTAGATTTATTTGTAATTATAATTAAATTTTAATTGAAAGTAGAATTTAATTTCAATTAAATTACTAAAATGTCCATAACATATTATAAATGGGCTTAAGCTCTAATGGAGCTAGCACTCCTTGCTACAATTGATGTAGAGTTCTCTTAATTCGTTTTGTAGATATCGTTAAAGGCCAGACACTTGTATGGCTATGGTGGTTGATATAAGCCATTTTTAAAAGCAATTTGAGGGAGACGACAAGAAAATAATCAAGATTTAAAAAGAGGTATGAATTAACATTCACGCTTTATTATGATGTGTATGCTAACCATTTTGTAGCATTTAAAGTGAACTTTGTTTTTGGAAAATCAAAATATAAAAAAGTTTCATAATTATTTCACTACACACGAGATCATATCCCATCCGTGATTTTTCAGCAATAGTACTTGATGCCATAACACAAGTGGACTTTATCTCTAAGCCATTATATTTAAATTTACATGAAAATTTTGTGTAAGATAGTAATGGGCTTTCGAGTTTTACAAACAATTCAATATTCAGTGTACATGTATGATTGCAATTTTTGGATCTGAAACCAAGTGAAGCCTTATCTGTTGGGCCTAAAATTTTAGGAGCATGCAGAGGATACATAAAATTTGTCATTTACTTGGACACCAAATCTTCTGAAATTAGTTTATCTGTATTGTCTAATTTGTTTCCAAATAGTACTAGGAGTTTTCTTGTAGATCTTTAGTATAATTCCATATTATCTAGGTTGATTCGTAATAGTACTAAGAGTTTTCTTTTAGATCCTTAGTATGATTATATATTATCTAGATTGTTTCCTAATATTATTGGGAGTTTTTTCTACTATAAATAGGGGTTATAAAGTGTATTTTTTGTGTGATTCAAGAATAAAAGTTTAGCCTTTTCTTCATAAATTCAAAATTGATTACTTTGTTTTGTGTTGGTCATTATGCCTGTGTAGCTAGGACACCCTTGAGAGCTTTATCAACAATTGTGGTGCTTGGATTTATCAACTATTGTGGTGTTCTCTTGTTTTTTTCCTTTGACTTTCAATATTTTTTATTCATTCAAACTAATGGCCTTTGCTTTTATTCTCTCAAATTCAAATGGTGTGCCTAGTTTAACCATCAGATTGGTATCAGAGCTTAGTTATTAAGGTTTTCTTAAGCCTTAACAGTCTATAATTGAGCCTCTCTCACCTAAATTCGAAAGTTTCAAGTTTGAGTTTACAGGGTTTGGTACGAATATGGTTGTATAGAAACAAAAACAACGAAACCAACAATAATAATTATGCTCTTTTAGGGGCAATAGATCAACTGTTAGATCGTAAGTTTGGAGGGATTCGTGATCAAATTGAAGATATCAACAATCATCTAAGCTACTTATAGATGAAGATGCTAAGTGGAAATGTTTTATATAGGGTATAACCCAAGAACCTAAAATTGGTACTGCGTCGTAACGTTATACAAAATAAACTAGACCTACTACTATAGCAGTGGTGAGTCTAGGTCAATCCTACAGAGAGTGTGTGTAAAGCTTTTGAAATAAAATTAAATAGTGTTTAGGTTATGGGATGTTGGCTAGTTTATCAAACAAGAAAATAAAATAAAACTAACCTAATGAAAACAAATTAAAGAAAACATAAGAACAATGATGAAAGTAGTGGATTCATTAAGGACTCGATTCTTTGGTTCAATCTCGGCCTACACCTAATTAAATATACTTCATTAAATTGTTGTCTTCACATATCTCTTTAAACTATTGGTCGTAAATTAACAACAAGCTCTGTTAATTCTGGTTTTTCCTTAGGTCATAGTTAATTAAGAAGACCTCGTTAATTAACCCTAACTATAGGATAACCTAGGAGATGCTCTCTAGATTTAATCAAACATCTGTCTTACAAATGAGAAAAATAGACCAATCTAAGCAATAATCACATAAGCTCGGAGTATTTAACCTAGGTTATGTTATCCCTAATAATTACAAACCATTAATAGTTTCAAATGAATTTCAACATAACAATTACAAATTACATTGAATATTTTAGCAATGGATTTGTAATAAAATAATCCAATGAATGTATTAAAATCATCTTTTCACAATAACCAAATCCATACACATCAAACAACGCAATCAATTTCTAAAGAGAGAAAGAAAACAAAAAATACAAGGAGAAATATGCTTAACCGGGTCGTCGACGTCGAAGTCACCTCTAAACTAGCGTCATAAAGCTACCCCTCAATAGGTCTCTCCATATTTGAGAGCTTCATCGCCCTCTCTTCTTCAGTCTCCTAAGAGCTCCTCCCCTATTTTCGTCAACCGAAAACACACCTATTTTTTCATAACTCTGCCATCACACACCCCTCAATTTATATTAGAAACTAGGTTAAAAAAAGATAGGTGAGGTGGCAAGTGTCACATCCGTGACTTGGTGTGTCACGGGTGTGTCGTGTGTTAAAACTCATTACATGGCCATGCCAAATTAATTTGGCTATGATTGATTCTTTCTAACTATCTTCCAATTGATCTTTTCTCTTTGTCCACTCTTTATTTTACTCTCTAAGTGTAGCAACCTTCTTCCTTTGATTTCCATTATGATGTTGTCCGTTAAATTCATGTTTATAAGATATCTTGCATGCATGCAAATCCATGAACAACCATGAGTTACAATGCAATCTTCTTCTTTGTGTTTTTGCATTCTTGTCTTCTTCTTGTCTTTATTTGTTCTAAACTTCCTCGTTCTTGTTACATGCCTAAAACCACATATGGGTCAAAGTGAGTATCTTAAGTAATTTCATGTCATTAATAGCTAAGTGTTATAGAATAATTATACAATCAATTAAGCACATGTCAATTTGCCCCGCACTTAGCTTTTAACCGTCTTCAGGAAAAACATCAAAATTAAGCTCATAGACATAAAAACATTGACTCATTTTCCATATGTTCCAAGAATATATAATCATAAGCAAAGCTAAATGCCTTAAAAAAATCACAACAATAATTCAACATTCAATGCTTTTACTCATGATCAATAAACACTCATCATCTTCGAAAATTGAGCAATCTAATGGTAAACTTGGAAAATATGCTTAAAGAAGATATGTTTATGGGTGCACTTAAATACCATTCATAATCAAGACATTCTATAACTTTACATATTATTTCATTTTTCAACCACTAATGTTCACATGCAAAATCATGGATTAAAGGACTTTTCAAAGTTATAATATTGGTAAGGTAAGGTGAGATGTATTTGGATCAAGTAGCATGAAGTCATTAAAGCTTGTGAAACAAAGCAACAATCAATGTGACATCAAGTGCAAAAACCAATATTCCCTCACAATTGTGTACATAAACTATAATGAATGCAAAAATGATGTTTCACCACTCAAACTTAAGCTCTCGCACACAAACCATACGAATCATATATCACTCACAAAAATTGATCATAAATAAGATTTGGTAACCATAGGGAGTGACCATTGAAAGCATATCCACATCATATTCAACATACTCAAGTAACCTATTCAATACAACTTTAGGAGGAAGATTAATCATAAATGAATTTTCAACATATATGCACTTCCTCCTTAATACATTTATTAATTTTTTCATATTTTCATTTTCTTTTCTTTTGCTTGTCTCTTTTCTTTCTTTTCTTTTCTCTTATAAAAACTAAAAGAAACTACATCAATATGGGAATTTCAATTATAAGACATAAAATAGCATCCCAAAATTATAACTAACCCATACATATGTACATCCCTACACTTATACCTTTTTATATCTACAAACTCAACAATCAATAAATGTTCCACTAGCTTTAAGGCTTGGGAAGGACATTTGTTTAGGGTTGAAGCATGTAATATGGTCAATACACAAAGAAAATGCAAATAAAGCTCAAAGGGGCTTAAGAAAGGAGAAATCGTATCAATAGAGTAGGTTATTTGGCCAGTGTAGTTCGAAAAAGCAAAGAATGTCTAATCATTTCCATATTAATGCATGCAAATATAAAATCAAGGCAAAGTTAGGAAGTTTATATCATAAAGATCACACATTATCAAAAGACATTGAGACTTATATGTATGTGTCAGTTTAATAAGGTTCAAAATCTCACTAGCTTTGTCTACCACTAGTCACTACTCTTCTAAAGATAATGCACATCGACCAATCACAAAAATAAAAGTACATGCTCAAGTTTCCATGAAATTCTCTAATCAATTTATTCTTTAATCTTGACTATATAATCCTAGAAGCGATAGAAAATGAATAAATGCTTGATTGTTTGTTTTATTCTCTATCTTATTTTGAATGAAAACTTAAAACAAGCAAGAAACAAACCAACATAGAAACACACTTTTATATAAGAAACAAATGCAAAAATTTAAGGAAAAGAAATTTATTTCCCTTAGGTTGCCTCCCAAAAAGTGCCTTTGTTTAGGGTAGTGGCTTAACTTAATACTCGTATGTGACAAAATTATGATCTTCGGGTATCACAGTTTGAGCTATCTCTATATGAGGTTGTTCAAAATAGGGCCTTGCTTGATAATTGTTCATATTCAGCATATGCTCTATCTTCAGACTTCCAATCTTTACTGAGTCCATGCACTTTGGAAAGATTTCAAATATCTTTTCACTTTTTTCTTCTACGATCAATTTCTTTAATTGTCAAGTATAAGTGAAGGGTTAGTATTAACCATAATTATAGACTCAGTACTTACCTCTGAGCTAATTGATATTTCATCTTCTGCTTTGAGTTCCTTCTCAACTTCTTCCACACAAGCAATTCCTTGAGTGGTACACTGAAGATTCTCAAGCTCCTTTTCACTCTGTAAGGCCTCTATGCTAACAACCCTTGGGTACACCTCAAGTTGAGATAGTTGTGTTTCTTCTCTTTGTGATGCTAGGAGATTGACAGCTTCCATTAACTGACCCATCTAGCTTGCCAAGCTCAGGATCCAAGCAGGAAGAGATGCAATTCCATTAAGAAACAAGTTATAATATAGTTGTGTTTCTTCTTTTTATGATGTTAGGAGGTTGAGAGCTTCCGTTAACTAGCCCATTTGCCTTACCAAGCTCTGGATTACAGTTTGGAATTTGTTTCTTGTTGGAATTGCATCTCTTCCTACTGTAGAACTTGTTTCTTGTTAGAATTGCTTGCCTTCCTACTGTAATCACAAAGTATTAGTAACACAAACATTAATTAATTCCTCCAAAGAAGTACCTGAGTTTTGTTGGTTTTCCAAATATTGGACGCTAGTCCCTATATCTTGTGAAAATTGCCTTATATATTGCTAGAACTCCTTTGCACTTTATTGAAGTTAAATATTGTTGGCAGTCATAATATTAAGCAAATCTTACAGAGATGTACCTGAGTCGTGATAAAAAGCTTTTGGTCTATACAGGAATTGTTGACATGAAAATCGATAGCTCATCGTAACACTACACAAAATAAACTAGACCTACTACTATAATAGTGGTAAGTCTAGGTCGATCCCACAGAGAGTATGTGTAAAGATTTTGAAATGAAATTAAACAATGTTTAGGTTGTGGGGGGGTTAGTTAGTTTATCAAGCAAGAAAATAAAATAAAACTAACCTAATGAAAAAAATTAAAGAAAACATGCGAAAAATGATGAAAATGGTGGATTCGTTAGGGATATGGTTCTTTGATTCAATCTTAGCCTACACCAAATTAAAAATATTTCATTGAATTGTTGTCTTCACATCTCTCTTTAAAATATTGGTCGTAGATTTACAACAAGCTCTGTTAATACCAGTTTTTCCTTAGGTCATAGTTAATTAAGAAGAGCTTGTTAATTAACCTTAGCTATCAGATAACATAGGAGACATTTTCTAGATTTAATCGAATAACTGCCTTACAAATGAGAAAATAGACCATTGTAAGCAATAATCACACAAGCTCAAATTATTTAACCTAGTTTATGTTATTCCTAATGATTATAAACCATTAGTCACTACAAATGAATTTGAACATAACAATTACGGATTATATTGAATATTCTAGCAATGGTTTTGTAATCAAATGATCTAATGAATGCATTAAAATCATCTTTTCACAATACCCAAATTCATACACATCGGATAACATAATCAATTTCTAAAGAGAGAAGGAAAATAAAAAATACAACGAGAAATACACTTAACTGGGTTATCGGCATCGAAATCACCTTCGAATCGGCGTCAGAAAGCTACCCCTCAATGAGTCTCTCCATATGTGAGAGCCTTACCACCCTTTCTTCTTTAGTCTCTCGAGAGCTCCTCTCCTTTTTTCCCTAGCCGAAAACACACCTATTCTTTCATAACTCTGCCATCACACACCCCTCAGTTTATATTGAAAAGTAGGTTAAAAAAAGATAGGTAAGGTGACAAGTGTCACACCCGTGACTTGATGTGTCACTGGTGTGGCACACCATACATAGGCACATATTGCATAACCATGAGTTAAAACTCACGATTGTGCAATAATTTGGCATAGTCGTAAGTTAATGCTCACGACCATGCAAAATTAATATGGCCGTAAGTGATTCTTTCAAGCTATCTTCTAATTGATCTTTTCCATTTTTCCACGTTTTATTTTACTCTCCAAATGCAATAACCTTCTTCCTTTGGTTTCCATTATTATGTTGTCCATTAAATTCACATTTATAAGATATCTTGCATACATGCAAATCTATGGACAACTATGAGTTACAATCCAGTCTTCTTCTTTGTGTTTTCATTTTCTTGTTTTCTTCTTGTCTTTGTTTTCTTTAATCTTCCTCATTCTTGTTACATAAAGACAAGTGGATATGAATCTTTGGAAAATAGCTCAAATATAACACCTTCGTCTTACTTTAGCACCTTTGCTTCTGAATTGTGCCTAAAATAATATATAAGTCAATGTGAGTATCTTAAGCAATTTCATGTTATTAATCACTAAGTGTTATAGAATAATTATACAATCAATTAAGCATATGTCAAGAGAACCCAAGAATAATCACGTGGAAGATTTAAAAGGACTTATGAAGAATCCGATGAGGAGCAAGAAGAAGAAGAAGAGGAGAACGAATCGTTAGATAAGTAACCAAGACATCCTAGATGTGAAGGTTACACGTACAAAGAGCATAACTTAAAGCTTGAACTCCTCAATTTTAAAGATAAGCATGATCCTAAAGTTACCTTAGATTAGATTTGTAGAGATGATCGTATGTTTGAGTATAAAGCCTTTAAGGACCAGGAAAATTTTAATTATGCTATCCTTAAGCTAATCGGCTTACTAGGAATTTAGTATGATGATATACAACGTGAGGTGTTAAGATGAACATGAAGAAGAATTTAGATTTGGACCCATTTAAAAAGTGAGATCAAAGATAAATATGTTCTTGATAATTATAGGCAAGAGAATTATGTAAAGGCAACAACTTTGAAACAATTCGCTCTATTAATGAATATATTAATGAATTTGAGAAGTTAACAATGTTGGTTTGAATCAAGGAGGATCCAAATCAGAAGATGGTTCGATTTTTGGAAGGATTGAGTTTGAAAGTCAAGGATAAGGTGGAATTACATCCTTATTATAACTATAATAATTTGTGTAAACTTGGTTTACGTGTTGAACAATAAGTTGACAAAAAACCTAATTGGAGGTCGTTTCCACAATGGAAGAATCCTACGATGCCTTCTACTTCTGTACCTTCGAGTTCTAAAGCTGATTCAAGCTAGGCAAAGTAAGATTGGAAAGGGAAAGGTACTTTGAACATGAAAGAACTTGATAAGAACAAGAGGCAATGTTTTAAATGTTATGGGTATGGGCATATTCAATCTTAATGTCCTACAAACAAAATCATAACAATTAAAGAGTGTCAAAAATTGATTCTTTACTGAATGCTTCGTCCATTGAGGAAGGAAAAAAGGAGTTAGATACTAGAGGAGATTATGAAGGAAGAGCGGAGGATGTGGTTGAAGGTGACGAAGAAGGGCCTAGTTTTACGATTTAATGTGTTTTGAAGGTTGCTCCTTCTCTAAGTCAGTCCCAACATCAATAATTGTTCCAAATGAGATGTAAAGTGTAAGGAAGGCTATATAACATGATCATTGATAGTGGTTCTTGTACCAATGTAACTTCTATGGTGCTTGTGGATAAACTAAATTTGTTTACTCTCAAACACCCAAAACCTTACGCAATTCGATGGCTTAATAAAGGGAGTGATTTGAAGATGAAAAAATAGGTAC
>JANZXP010000006.1:3845038-3872076 GCA_027576715.1 Erythroxylum flavicans
ACTAATTCACATCATTCATGCATGTTATGTCATGTTTCATGCATGAGAATGCCATATGAATAAAGAAAGAAGCATTAAACATCAATTCTTACCTTATACTCTCTTAATCCTCAAAGGTAGCTATCTTTCTAATTTCTTCAAAATTTCACACTAACTTTTCAATACACACGGCAATCACTTCAACTTAATGGAGGGGTGGAAGTTTTGGTGTTTAGTGAATCAAAGAAGGGTAGGTATGGTGTTGGAGAGTGGAAGAGAGAAGAAGGAATGAACAAAAATCAAAAAGAAACAAGGTGGAAAAGACTTTCGGATGATGAGCAAATTTTTAAGCCAAAAACACACTAAACACTTTAACTAAGAAACAAAGAAGAAGATGCACATAGAAGAGTCGTGGAAGACTCTTAAAAAGTTAGGTTTTTCATTAATTAAGAATGTGACAAATGTCACATTCTTATAGGTTTAGGACTTTTCTTCACAATTCACTTCAATTTCACTCCAACTTCCAATGGCTCACTCCAAATATTCCAAAACGCTTATGCCTAAAATTCCATTGCCATTGGACCACAAATTCGTTACTGATTTACCCATATCAGTCGCTTAGCAATTTTCCGGGTCCGGAAACAATTCCAGAAAATTCCCGGAAAATTCCTATAATTCTCTAAAATTAGGAAAATCCTAACGAACCTCTCCATTTACCATTCTCAAACACTTAAGACACTTTTCCTATTTAGCTCTATTAATCACAATCCAAAAACCGGGAAAAATGTCATGTATGCATGTACAAACATTTCATGTGCAAAATTCACTTATATACTATGCATGTGCATATATGAATGCATGCATATGTCACTGTACACTTATACACTCCTATTCTTGGCGATAGGTGAGGGGATGTTACATTCCAGCTACATTTGAGAAGGTTCATGCTCATCTTTTTTGACGACATCCTCATTTATAGCCTAGACTTGGAGAGCCATCTGTAACATCTGGAGGCTATCTTCAAACTGTTGCACCAGACTCAGCTTTATGTCAAAAGTTCCAAATGCTCCTTTGGGCAAGATCAAGTGGAGTACCTCGGGCACATTATAATAGAGGAAGGAGTGAAAACTGAACCAAGGAAGTTAGAGGCAATGCTATCATGGCCCATGCCCAGATCGATCAAGGTGTTAAGAGGTTTCTTATGTAATAACCCATTCCTACACTTGCGGATTAATTGTTAGATTGAGCCATAGCATATGAGAATATATGAAGAGCATTCCATTGGCATGCATTATATTAACATACACACATATGAATCATGATTTAGAAGCATTGTAAAGATAGTATATGCACTCAATTGACGTATCCCAGGGTATGAAAGATTTTAAAAGATTATAACGCAATTGTGTGTTGGTTATGTCTTGAATCTTGTTTTACGGATTATAATTAGTGAATTGGGAATATATTAATATAATTGAGTAATTGATAAAGTGGTGTGTGCACCTAAATTTAGGTGTAATGTTAAAGAGCAAAAAAAAAATGATACATGGACATTTGGTTAGATTAGGCCTATAAAATGGTGACATGTGGCATTGGGAATGAGTGACACGTAGCTTAGATAAATTGGATGACAAATGGGTCAGTTAAATAGATGATGAGTGGCTTGAGTATAATTGCTACAAGTGGCCCTTTAAATTTGTGACAAATGGCACCTTAGACTTATAACATATGGAGCAATAGAATGTTGACATGTGTAGCTTCACAAATGGTGACATACATAGCCTTACAATTGGTGACATGTATAACCTTACAATTGGTGACATGTGTAGCCTTATAGGTAATGACATATAGAGATTTAAATTAGTTACATGTGGAGCCTAAATTAAGTGACACATAGACTAATAGAATAGTAACATATGGACCAATATAAGGATAACATATGTACCAGATTGGTGTCACATGGACCAATGGAATGGTGACACATGAATTAGTTTAACTTTATTTGAATTTTCTAGAGAAAATGAATGAAAAAGGAAATAGAAGTGAGAGTGAAGGTCGACCATAAGGTTAGAAGAGGGAGAAAAACGAAAATGAGAAAAGAAGGAGAGAAAAAGGGAAGAGAAGAGGAGAAGGAAAGAGGTTATCAAGGTAAGATGAAATTCTGGTTTCAATATCATCTTTCTCTTTCGATTTGTCTTTCATATCCTTAGAGTATGAATTTGAAGAAACTAAAAGAATGAAAGTTGTAGATATAACTCTTAACTTGACCTCTGTAAAAGTGGCTTGAGAAAATAGTGACTAGAGTTCGAGTTATGTCTGTTTCCCCAATACTTCCTGTAATAGACCCCTGTGTAGGAACCTTGTATTATTTCCTTATTTGGAGGACTTTAGAGTCCGAATTAGTGGAAGTATAAATCATTAAAAATGATTAATGATGTCTTATTAATGTTTCTATGAAACGTTTTGGTTAGGAGATGTCTTGATAATTATTTATTGAAGGTTGATGATGAAGTGTGCTAGAATATGTTAGATGGAGTGTTTTCACTAAACATGTATCTGTATTTTGGCCATATCTTAATCTGTAGATATCCAAATTGGATTAATTTTAATTTATATTGAAATAGAGACATATGGATACAATTTTTATAAGGTATTAGAATTTGAATTCTACCTCTAAAGGTTTCTAAATTTGGATTGAAGTTGAATATTGGGTGTTGTCATTGCTCGAGCATAGTGTTTAGCATTTTGAACATAACTTGCAGAATACTAAACCAATCTGAATAAAGTTTATATAATTAGAAACTTGAGACATATAGGAACAATTTTTCAAAAGAATGTGTTGCCTAAAAACGTCATTTTCTAGGTCATAATGATCATACAAGACAGATTTGAAAATCTATCCTAAGAAAAACTGGAAAACTGCAGGATTACTGGGAGATTAGTTTCTGTCACGATCATAGCAGGGGATGCCACGATCGTGGGCAGTGATTTTTCATGGCAATGTTTTGACTATGCAATGGTTACCAATTAAGGATGAGGTATATAACTGTGATGCTTTTGGAGTTAATTAGGGCTTAAAATGAACATAATTTGATGTTAGAAAAGTTGGTTAAATGTGTGATAAGTTTTGATTGATCTTGATGTTATACTTTAAGGAAAAGGATGTTGATGGCAATGCATCTAGATGTGAAATGTTTAGAGTGTTAAATAAGGACATAACATAGTGTATGAATTCTGGAAAATTTGGAGTAGAATTGATGTTTGTATAAGTGTTAAATTCGTGTGGATGAATGAAGAAAAGTGCAGGGCACGATCGTGGCTCTTAACCCACCATCGTGGCCTGACAAAATAAAGTTTCTATCAAAATTGTGTCCTCACCCCACGATCGTGGCCAGACGTATGAAGAAAAATAGTTGTCTTTTAAGTGAAGTTTGAACCAACCGATGCTAGGGTGCTTCCATATAAGGTAATTAGACTTGAATGAGATCTTAAGTGAACCTAGCTGATGATGAATGAGGTGAGTAAAATGAGTAAAGGGAATTAGGTATTATAGAATGACTGAAAGATGTTATTAAATGATTATGAGATGTGAATAAAGGAAAAATACCCAAGATAGTCAATTGGGAATGCATTGAATATGGTACATATACATGTGCATGGTTGAATAATTATATGATTGATCAACTTAGTAATGTGTGGATTATGTGTGTATTGTATGATATAGAAGAACAAGTTGATCAACAACATCCAGATATTGTCGGACCATCAAGGCAATAGCTCACTTGGAATATACTGTGAGTTAACCTAGATGTGTCAACTTAATTTTATGTGCTTTTCTGTTTGAGTTATATGTGTAGTGAGTTGATTTAGATGTATTTCACTTGTTTAAGTTTTTTTACGTATTAAACTGTTACTGGTGTGATTGTGATAATTTCGGACATTGATTGTCCGAGGAGATCATTATTTAGGACTATATTGGAAGTGATCATTGTATATGAATTTTACTGAATAATTGATGCTTATCATTATTGTTGAACGTCAAACCAAGGTCCAATGATAAATGTGAATGTGAATGGAATAAGTGACACTCAACTGAGTTGAATGCCGAACTCTGATCCGATGATTGTGATAAATGAATGTGCACATAGAATTAAAGTGATTGATAGCAAATTATGTGAGATGATGCATTTCATAACATTGATGTGCATGATTAGATAAAAGAGTTGTGACCAGAGTGACTAGCCTAAAATAAGCCCGATATCCATAAAGGATATGGGTCAGTACCTGAGAGAAGCCCAGTATTCATGAGGGATATAGGCTAGTGCCTGAAATAAACCTGGTATCTACAAGGGATATGGGCCAATTAATAGCACTTGATCACAATGAAATAAAAATGAAAGTGGAGTCTCATGTACACATCCATATCTTTACATGTATCATGTGAATATTTGCAAACAATGACTGAATTGCGTGGATACAATGATATGCTACATTTGTGTATATGTGGATGATATGAATGAGATGAAATGAATGATTAGATTATCCTGAAATGATTATATAAAATGCTTGTGTTCATAACAGACTTGTTGGAAATGCTTGTGTATAACGGACTTGTTAGAATATGATATATTTTGTGATCAGGTACTAAATTCTAAATGATGTGATATATGAGATTTGATTTTAACTGATATGAAATACTAATTAAACTATTTTATATACTTGCAATATTTATGTCTGTTTGAGTGAGCATATCGATGATGGTCCACTCACTGAGTTCGCAAACTCACCAAAATTGCACCATTGTTTTCCATGTTTAGGAGAAATCTAGCTAGTCTAGTTGAAGTAACGTCTGCATTTGGATATGGGTCAGTGTCAGGATCAGTTGTACTTGCAAATGTCTTAGTTATGTTGTATCAAGGATTGTATCTCTCAACTGTTGTATATTGTACGTGTGAATTTTGGAAATGTAATGACATTTGAGACTGTATATGTTTGTGAATAAAAATGGAACAATAAGATTATTGGAATGTTTTATGTTATGTACGATAAAAAAATGAATTGATTTAACCGTCTTAACGTGCCAGTTTCGTAGATTATGTTCCTGAATGTCCTTCGATATGTTGGGTATATGCTCTGTGGGAGTGGTATGTTACATGTTTGTTAGTGTTTCAGGGTTAACAATGAAGAACGGAGAAGTTTCAGAGACTTTTGGGCTGAAATGATGGCCCATAATCGTGGCATAATAGGCTACGATCGTGACAAAAAATGGGAGCTAGCCCACGATCGTGGCATATGGGCCACGATTGTGACAGAAGACTTTGTCACAGCCCACGATCGTGGCATATGGGCAAAAAGGTTTTATGCAGGCCACGATCGTGGCCTATGTCGGGCAGACACGCGAACAAGAGAAAAAGTCAGGTTTCGAGGGATTTTTGGGACCGTTTTGACCCTAAAAAAAACCCTAGGGCTACTTAAGACACACAAAGTATTTAAAGAACATGAAGAACACAAGAGAGAGAGAGAGCTTTTGCATCAGCCACAATCCCGAAACCCTAGAGAGCTTTATCAAAAGATTGAGAAAGAAATGAAGGAAGAGAGATGTGGAGAAGAAGCCTATGCGAAGTATTTCCCAGAACAGGAGGTTTCCCATCGTTGCTGCCTCTGTCATCCATTTTAAGTCTTTTTTTGGTTTTATTTCATTCTTTATGATTGTATAGAATTTGAGATAGCCATAGATGATAGATTTGTTTAATGTTGAGGATTTATCTAAACTCACCTTCGGGATATTTTGTCTTTGATATTAATGAGATTTGACAGTTGCATTTTATTGGATTTCTTGTGATTTCAATTCTGCAATTGCATAATTCGATAACAAACTGAGAGGGTGAACAAAGTGAAAAATCATTAAATTGGGCTAACGAGAGTTAGGTAATATAATAGATCAAGAATTGAATCAAACTAGTAAATTTGTGTAATAACGGATCTTGCATAGGTTTTTGGTATTTTATTGGACAATTTCATATCTAATTTAGGTTTCAGATAAATTGTGAATCGAGAGGTTGCAATTCCCATAATCTAATAGGGTTAATGATTATAACTCGAGAGAGAGTAATTAACCCTAGGATCGTTTAGAACTGGTAATCCAGTAATTTCATAATCAATTAGGTTTTCATTAAAGTCAGATAAAATTTCCTTTCTCTCAATTGGTAGTTCCTAGGTTGATTCTTGGTTGGGTGTTGCACTTGCTATCTTATTTATATTTTCGAATTCGATTATTGGAATTAATTGCGTGATTGAAATAATTTCTTGTTTAGTTTTGTTTATTTTGAATTATTGCGAATTGAGTTCAGCCTTAGATTTTAGGATTATATTAACCGTCCTTATATGATCGACACCTTAGGTACTACATGAACGATCCGTGCACTTGCAAAATATCAAGGTTAAATTATTAAAGCTTTTTCATATTAGAAACCTGCGATCAATACACGAAATTAGGAAAAGAGACCATATATCGTATGCTACAGAAAATAGTAAAAAGAAAATGACTAATGGTAGGTCTTTGATAATGATACAAAAACAATTTGTGGGTCGTACGTTACCAATTTAAAACCATCATATATAAATGACTTAGTAGGTGTCAGGATTACATTAGTTTGATTTTAAATGACAAGACATGATCAGTTTTTTTTAATTTAAATGTACTCTTTCTTTTATTTGGACAACTATACCAAATACCTCACAACTAATGCCTCCATTATCATTCATTTAAGGGACTTAATGAAATGAAATGACTACCAACTGCATTTTACTGTTTCTTTAGAAAAATAATAAACCCCATTTACTAAGTCAATAAATGCATTAAATAAGAACTAGCAAGTAAAATTTTATTGATAGTTATTTATTAAACGTGTGACTTGGATAGACATAAAGAAAGATACTTAAGGAAAAAAAACCAGATATTGTGTGCTAAAAAAATAGTAAAAAGAAAATGATTAATGGTAGCCCTTTGATAATGATACAACAAAAATTTGTGGGATGCCGCTGATTTAAAACCGCTTTATATAAACCACTTACTAGGTGTCAGGATTAGATTAGTTTGGTTTTAAATGATAAGCCATGATTATTTTTTTTATTTATCAATCAATGAAGAGGGGGTTTGTATCATCCCAATCTTTTTTTTTCTACCTATACAAATGTTCAATAGTGAATATATTTAAAGATTTGGTTGAGCTCCAAACTATAATATCCTATACATTGAATTCATCAAATCCTCCGTGTTTCTATAAACAAGAGTTTTGAGCTTCATTTATCCAATATTCATAAGTTATTGGCTTTTTCTTCGTAATATATTTGCAAAGGAATTCCATTTTTATCAATTTAGTAATTATGTGTGTTTAATGAATTTCAAAAAAGGAATAACGTGTGTGACATTCACCAAAATACTAGCTCTGTTATAACCATTTTAGTGTCTATTTACAATCCACTTTCCACAAGTTATGTCAAAATCACTTTTCTTCTGTCTCTCTATCTCTCCATCTCACACACACATGCATACACATATAGACTCACAAGTGTACAATGAATAATGGAGAAAACGCAGAAATATTTTTCCTATGTTAATAGTTTCTGACTTTGACTTGGTTTATGTCTTTTTTCAAATTGTTTTTTTTTCAAGTGTTGTTGTCTGGCCTTACATTTGCTTTGTGTTGTTGAGGTATGTTTTACTTTTCTCTAATAAAATATTATATTGAGTTTTACTTTATTTATTTGGTGCTTCGATATTTTGGGATGAAGTTTTGGTATGTTAGTTCTTTCTTCAGTTCTTCCAAATGTCTTTAAGTACTTTCAGCCCATGCATATGAATTTTTTATTATTTCACTAGATAAATTATTTTCTTCTCATATATTTGGGTGGCATCTACAACTACTTTCTAATATATCAAATTTTTCTAGCTGATGTTACTACTATTATTATTTTGTCAATTCAATTAGTGTTGAACCTGCCTTCTAGTCATGCAACATCATTTCAAGTTATTAAATTTTGACAAAACCCAAAGCTTTGCATTATTTCTTCATCGCCATAGAGCACTGGTCATTAGAGACCTATATTTTAGACCCAAACATACGACTTAAATCACACTATCACAGTATCCAGCAGAAAAAAACTTAAAAATTATTCCAATAACATTTTTGAATTAATCGTAAACTTTGAATATGGTTACATATACAATATACAAGTATTTATTAATTTTATTACAATGACTAAATACCAAATATATAAAATTATTTTTAAAATACTAATCTATATTCAATTTAAAATAAATATATTTGTTTTTATTCATTCAATATGATCATAATACATTTTTTTTACGTCTAAAATATATATAGACAATATTATATATGCATAAATTTATTTTTAAGAATCTTAAAAAGTTATCATGTAAACTTTTTTAAAATTTAAACTAATGTGTGATACATTATGAAACCATCTACTATATTATCAAAAATTAAAATATTTTACAAAATTAAATTAACATATAATGTCTTTTAAATATACAAGAAATTAACCATTTTAGTAAATATATAATTTTATAGTAAAGTTATTACAAAAAATTTCAAAATGTATTTATTTTTAAAATGACTTTAAGTTAAAACGTGAAATGAAGCTTTTCTATAATAATTAAAATGTCTTATAAAAGTCAAGAAATTAATATCCATTTATAAAAAGTGAAAAGTTTGATTTTTTATTTAAAAGATTAAAAAATATAAATTATTGTTATGAATTAATATCATATTTATAATTTGATAATTTAATTATATTTTTGTTAAAAATTAATTATAAATAATTACTTTCAATGTCTTCTTAAATTGTATCATGAGAGACTTTGATAAATTAAAGTAATATAAACTTATCAAAAGCATTGTATATATGATATTTTTGTTTCAAAATTATTAGTTTCTTTTGAACTGAAAATTTATATTCATTTCAATAACTAGTTTGCGTTGTTTTACATTATATAGTAAAATTTTCCAACATAGTATAAAGTTATTTTAAACTAAATTTCCATTTACTAAGTAAATTTATTTGAAAAATATAATTATTTAATATACAATTAAATAGTACACATATATAAAAAAATTTATTATATAATTATACAATAAAATACAACAATTACATGTTCATAATTTTATCTTATTTTATTAGTTTATGGCTTTATTTTTCTTCATTTTTTCCAATATCTTTTTAACGTGTATAGTTGTTGGTTATTTTTCCCTTCGTTCTAGGTTTGTCTACTTTCAAAGATGGATAGAAATACCAAGAGGCTAAAAAATATGCTAAAATGCTAGAAAATGAAAAACGTGAGCTTCTACAGCGGCGTCGAGAAGTTTATGCTGCAAAAAAGAATAATGCTACTCTGTCTTTTTTTGGTCGTGGAAATAAGAGGTGTAAAACTGATTTGTCCAAGATGACAAATAATTTAGATCGACCTGAGTTGTCTATAGGAGAATGTCGATGTCAACCAATGATCAACCTGTTTATTCTACCATTAATAACATTACTGTAGATGATCAACTGTTTCTTCATCCATTCAGTAGTCAATTGGTACAAAATCCATCTACTGATTTTAGCCTAGATCATGTCAGTATGAATCATTCCTCTCTTCAGCTTGGGGAAGTTGTTGGTACAGAATCAGCAATTGAAGTGTCTAATAATATGCATCATAATTTTGATTATCTAAATATATATTCCTCTTTCATTCTATCCACCTCAGTGACACCTGTCGAGGATCAAGGTATAAATCTTCTTAGCTATATTCTTTGTAGTTTTCTATTATTATTCCTCCTTAAAGTAATCAACCCTTTTGTAAATCTTTTTAGGGATAAACCATCATCGTTCTCAGTCAAAATTAGCATGCCTAAAGGATTGTCCTGCTAAACCTCTATAGCTTCCTTTTGTTCCCAACTGTGAGCATTGTGGTGCGAAAATATTCTATTTTGAGCCCCCATCATTTTGTTGTTCGTCAGGGGAGATTTCCATTGTTGCTCCTCAAATGTCATATGCTCTACAACGATTATTTATTAATGGAGATGAAGAGTATAAGCATTTCAGGAAGAATGTTCATACATATAATAATAATTTGGCTTTTACTTTGTATGAAGCTAGGTATGATCGAGAATTAACAAAAAATAAGAAAGGTATTTATACATTTCGTGTTCAATGTCAAGTTTAACATTTCCTTGATAGTTTAGTTTTGACAACTGATAAAGTATCTGGTATTTTTTTATATTGATGAGGAACTTACAAGAAGGACAAAAAGTTGTGATAAATTTTATGAGGATACATTAAAATTGATTATGACAGTTCTAGAACATAATCCCTATGCTAAGTTCTTCAGGAGTCTTAGGGACATTCATACACTTGACAATTATACAATAGTCTTGAGGTGTTATCCTGGCCTTGATCAACGTGTATACAATCTTCCTACTACATCACAAGTAACTGCTATATGGATTGAGATGGATGATGAAAGGGTTGCTAAATCTCCACACTTCCAAATCTATAGTCATTTAGGAAAAAGTTATAAAATCTAATCTTACTATGCCTGTTATGATCCCCTTCAACATCCTTTTTTATTTCCTCGTGGTGAATCTGGATGACATCATGGAATTAAGCGGTTGTTTTCAAAGAGAATGAGGAACACTGCTTCAAATGAGGGATGTGACATTAATTTCAATTCTTTTGTTGATCCATTTGATCTGTTTAATATGGAGAATACAAGCTAGTTTTTCTTTTCCTATTACATTTTTATAGTGTTGTCTAACCTTATGCTTTTATTTATTCGATTTGTTTTTATAATTTTTAGTTTCTAGTCAAGAATGTTATGAAGAGGACATGGTTGGCTCTAGTACAGAAGTATAGTAAACCTGACATTTTCCTCACCATGACCTGCAACCCAATATGGAAGGAGATTCAAGATAACCTTGGGTTTCATGAAAAGCCACAAGATAGGCCTGATTTATTGGCTAGAGTTTTTAGAGCTAAATTTGAGATCCTTAAAAATGAACTAATCAAGAAATAGATCTTTGGAGATGTTTATGTTATTGAGTTCCAAAAGCGTGGTTTTCCTCATGCTCATTTGTTGATGATACTTAAGCCGCGTTCTAAATTACTCAATCCAGAATCTTATGACCAAATCATATCTGTTGAAATACTAGACCTTGTTCAAAATTTACGATTATATTCTCTTGTCATTAAACACATGATCCACGATCCTTGTAGTCATATGAAAAATGACAACCCTTGCATGAGAAATAGTGTCTGCAAGAACCATTATCCTAAAAATTTTGCTCCTTTTATTATCCATGGTAAGGATAGTTATGCATGTTATAAAGGAGAGATGATGGCTAAAAAGTAAAGATTTGTAAGCATAAGGTTGATAATAAATTAGTGGTTCCTCATAGTCTATACCTTTTGCTTCTCATTGATTACCACATAAATGTTAAAATATGTTCTAATGTTAAGCTTGTTAAGAATTTCAGGTGTTGCATTATCCAAATAGTTTGATTATGCAATTCTCATTGATCCGTCAATACAAGAAGTTACAGATTTTAAAAATTGGTGCTCTCATATGTCTCATCTTTACTTTTCCAACAAACAAACTTCTGTACAAATTTTTAGATGTTTTTATGCTCATGTTATAATTACCATTTTTCCAGGGCCTAACAAAATAACAAGCAGCTAAAAGACATTGTTACCCAACAAGCTTACCTCAATTATGATCCTGATGTATCTTTTGGATCAAATCAAAAAATTTCAAATATCATTTTCCTAAAGTCCAATGACAGGTACATACATTTTATATTCTACAATGAACTGTCTTTCTCATTTATTATCTATCTAATTTCAACAATCCAAACGAACATTTATTTGTATCTTTCTAGACAGTATAGATTAAAACTCGTATTTCCTTTCAACACATTCTGCAACAACATTGGTATATAAGCTGCAAAAAAATATTTTCGCTCGACCGCAGCTACATATGGGGTTACATTTATATCTAATTCTTACAAGGAGAACCATCCATTTAAACCTAGGTTCAAAACATATCCTAATATGATTTTAACACATTCCTAAGATACTTGTACGTTAACTTAAATTTAAGATCATTCATATCAATTCTAAATACAATTTTCTGATATTCGTTTTTTATTCAACTGTATATTTTCTCATTTACTTTCCTTTCTAAACGTCGATGCCGATATGAAGTTGATTTGACTGACAACGTAGGAACTGTCACAGCATCCATTTTTAGTGAACTTGTCGAAAATCTCTTGAACTTCAGTGCAGTTGAAGCTATGCAGTATTACAACCAGGCTATAATTTTATAATTATTACAAATAAAAATGCATTTGATTTTTTTATGACATCTTTATTATATGACTAATGAGTTACAATTTTCTCTTTGGTAAAAAGAGTATTGAACTTCCTCTCAATAAGGTAAATGCTAAATTGAAAACAAAAACCTTTCTCGTTTATATCAAACCTGTTCATATGCAACCATCGGACGGAAGACAACGCTTCACTATTATCTATTACCGCCAGATTGATGATGCTGAATTAGAGGAAGGCTCATCTTCAAGTTAAAAAGGAGATAATGACAATGTTGAAATGAGACTCAGAACTATTTCAAGTGCCTATCATTATTTATTCAAAAGTTTTTTTCATATTTATATTCATCAAACTATTTCAATTCTCCTTTTTTTTCACCCCTCACAACCAAAACTGCTGATAACTTTCAATTTTCTAGCTGATGATTGCACCAAATATCACAATCATGAATTCTAAACACACTTCGCAATAGCTAAGTATATACCTTCTGTTAAAGATTCATTATTACTAGCATTTTACATCTCACCCTTCAAACTACTTCATAATATTTACTTCTTGACATTTTATATAATTATATTTTAACGTACATTAATTCACCTTTGTGGTCACTTTTATCTCTTATCAGTTTCTATGCGCAAATTATATAATTGTCTATTATTTTTTGTATTTATTATGTTTTTTCCTATACTTCGATTATTTTACTTTTTCCTTCCACCTCAAACTAATCTCTACTCATATACTTTTGTTTTTATATTTTCATAAGACATTCTTGTTTCTTCTTCTGGAGTTAAACAGTGTCTTGACAAAAAATTCGAAAAAATTGAACCAGAACTGACGTCAACCTCAGATGTTCCTGTTAATGACCGCAACAAAAAGCTTAAATTATCGAAAATTTTTCATCATATCTAAGACAACCTAAACATGTAACTTTTACTGATGATTAATTAAAGTTGCTACCTCGTAAGGTAAACTAGAAACTTATAAATAACTTCTTGACCTATTATTAGCTTTTTTCATATCTTTCTCTTGCTTTCTTTTACTATTTATCTTACCCCTTTACTTAAATATACTTTCTCGTAAATAATTGTCCAGTATACTGAACCTATTGAACTCGATGCTGGGTATTTTTGAGCCCTTTGGGCTAAATACATCAGGCCAGAACTTTTAGCCCCAGAAACGGCTTATATATGCACATGTGCAGAGTTGTACGGCTGATACAACAAATTGACACACAATGACACAACAAGCGGTCTCGTGCTTCACAAGGAAAAATAAGCTTCCCAATTTAACCTATAATGAAGATGTGATTTATAAAGTTTACATCAACAGAGCTTCCATTCTGCTATTTGTATCTTTATGCTGTGTACATGTGGTATGCAATGACAAAAATCCAACTACAGAGATCACAGAATGAAAGGCAATGGAAGGATGCATCAAATTTAAGGATGGAAGTCAAATAGTAAAGAATGCCTAATCTCCGAAGGAACACATCTGAAACCTTGATTAGAGGTGATGGGTTGGCCGTATATCAACAAAAACCACCCAGAGGGTATGATGATGACAGTTCATTTGACATCCAACAGCTTTCAAAAGGCATTCCCCGGAGCCCAATCATTTATCAATAGCAAGTAAATGAAATGAATCATTATGCCTTCTGTTCATACGTGTTCTCAAGAACTCGAACTCCTGGCCCATATATCAAACGACAGCGATCACTGAATGAACCAATCATTCGGGAGACTACCTCCTTGAAAAACATAGACGCCACCTGTCAACCAAAGCCATTGCAGAAATCAGGAGATTATCTAGTTATATGGCGTAGAATTATATGCCAACCATGCTCAAGAGGAGCAACAGTTGATGTATAAATGACTTTATACTATATTCTGATGATGGATTTGAAGGAGAAAAAAACATTATCTTTCAAGCAGTATAGTATGCATTATCCTACTCATTCAGAAGGCCTTGTTCTTCCCAAACATCACACTCTAGTCCATCAATACTGGAAGGGTTACAAAAGCCACATCATCTAAAGCCTATCTCTAAAACGGCTCTACTTGTTCCTACAAGCTTGGATATAGTGTTCCAACATTTCTTTACTTCCAAGAACCATACCATAGCAATTATTTTTACTTCATTAATTTGTCCGTATTGAGGTAAAGAAGGTTCATTTTCACAAAAACACTGTTTGACTAGGTAGTCGTATTATATCCAAATACAAATTATGCTTCTCAAAAACTCACTTCATCTTCAAGTTTCTGCATTTGACACTAATTATGGATATGATCCTCAACACTCCAAACTAAGGAGAATTTATCATAATATGATCTAATCTTCAAATAAAGTTCAAAACATGTTAGAAGATAAATCCTATCCAACTTACAATCTTGCAGTTTGAGCAACAAAAACTATCAAAATCCTAAAATGTTGAATTGAGCTTGCATAATGACCTGAAAGGATAGGTGAAAGGGTGAAGGGTGCTATAAATATACATTAGTGCTTGAAAATTTTGACAAAGAAAGCAAACTTCCTAAGTCGATGTAATGCTGGTGTGCCATAATGCTTGATTGGAAGATCCATATCTCAAATTTCACAATGTTGACAAAATCAAGTCATAAACTTATAAATATGCAACTTATACCTGTCTGTAAAGTGGTGACTGGAACTTAAAATCTACCAAAAAATAAAGGTCACAAGTGCCTGGTACTGGCCCTGTGTTGAATTCCCAGATGTTTATTAAATGATCGAAAAGGGAACTCTCTGATGATGTTGTCTGCAAACAATGTAAAAAATAAATAAGGCCTCGAAAACCTGAATCAATAAAATGTTGAGATGCACACTAAAACAAAGAACAGTATATTACATTAAGAAACAAGGGCAGTTTCCTTCATGAAAAATAGATTGTAGCATAAAAGAAAGGCATAATATTCAGAAAGTCATCTACTCAAGGACATTCAATCAAATACCTTGTTGCTGCCTCACTTTGAAAATTGAACTTCAAATTCATTTTAAAATTAAAAATGAAGCACATCCTCTATACGTACGAACCCAGGCACAAAATCTTGATAGCCCTAGTCTGCTCTGCTTTTCAAAGGATAGAGTTTTCAATTTGTATCATGACATTGCTCTATAGTTTTACCTTCCACAATGAAAGAACCGCTAAAATCTCAGCTAACGTTCATATCCCCAACCGGCTCATTTTACCAATGGCTAAACCAGAGAATGGCGGCCAATAATAGGTCATACGTTCAGTTGCATAATTCACTTTAGAAGAAAATGAATCTCTACAGCTAGATGTCTAAATATAGCATGTCAAACAAATAGATTACCTTTATGCGTTTTGGTCTGTCTAATTCTACGTGAGAAATGTAGCTCTCAACCAGAAACTTAAAACCAATCTCCAACTCAGCATCAAACGATCCATCCGGAAATCGTTTTATTATCTCAGAACGCTGACACCAAGGAACAAATCCATGATACAAATCAACTGCCGCAACTACATCAAACAACTGATTTGGAGAGTACCTGCACAGCAACGTTTATATTTTACCTCTCCCTAAAACAAAAGACCGAATTTTAATAAAATAAACACAAAACAAATTCATTGATTAGTGAATAAAAGAAAAAGGGACAAAGAAGAAAAATTTTACCCCAAAACGCGCCTCTCTTCGTAAACCTTGGACAAAACACCGCCCTCTTCACCATCACCGCAACCAAGAAAGCGTCTTTTCTGAACGATAGCATTTGGGTTATCGTGAAAGCTCCCTAAGGTGGGATTAAAATCCTTTTGGTTATCAATTACTTGGTGATTGAAAGACGGACCACCAGCGATGTTACTCAGGCACCGAAGCTGATAGAGCTTGTGCGCATAGCTTTTGGCTGGGAAAATGAACTGCTTGGCTCCATTCTTACGCGTCATTAGGTTGAGGACGGTCCGTGAGGTTGACATGAATGGCGGCATTTAAAATACTTGCAATTACAGACCCCAATGTTGAAGAATGAATAAGCCTTGAAGCCAAATAAGAAATGAAGAAGAAGAGGAAGAAAAGTAGTAGAATCAGAGCATGGAAAACCTAACAAATTTGAGGAAGAAGAAGATGATACCTTATAGAGAGATAATTAAGGCGCGAATGGGGAATGCTCAGAACAGGAGGAGAAGAAGTTAGGGATTTGAATCAACAACAGTCTGAGAAATGTCAAAGCTCATTTGCCCGCATTTAGTTTTATGCACGTGTCTGACTATGCTAAAGCTGTTGCGTATTTGAATTAATTTCATGGTCCTTGTTGGCTGCTTTCCTTCTAATTTCCATCACCGTTGTTTACATTATATCTCTTATTTTTAACATTAATTTTGATTTTTTATATAATAATAATTACTTTAATCACTCATTCTTGTATTATTTATTTATAGCGTTTAAACTTTTGTCGGATGGGTTAAAATTAATATTTTATAAGCCAGACTAAAAATCATATGATTAAAAAAAATTATTTATTAAAATTTTAATTAAAAATATTCAATAAATTAATTAATTTCAAATTTTAGCTTCAAAAAATTATTTATTAACATTAACCGATTAATTAATAAATTAATCAATCTTTAACTACAAAAATTGTTAAAATAAATTAAATAGAAAAGTTAAAAACTTTGAAAAAAAAGTTATATCGACTTAAACTTTTTACGGAAGTTTTTTAAACATTAGTTAAAATTATTTCTTACACATTAAATTTTATTAAAAGAATAATTATCATTTAATGATAGATATTTTCATTATTTATGATGAGGTTAAAATGATAGAAACAGGCAAACAGCAAACGAAATACTATAATACTATACACAACTCATATCCCTGTACACAACCTGAGCATGAACTTTATAGCAAATACGTCAGTTTCCTGATATGCTAAGCATCATACATACTATACACAAAAAGAACAAACTAAAAGATTAGTAGCTACTAATAGTGATTTCTCTATCTAACTCTTCTTTGGGTGCAACAAATCGAAGTGAATATTTTGATATTCTACTTCAGTTGCTTCGTGGTTAAAAATCTTTGACACAAGCCAGCCAAGCTAACCAAGTTCCACTCGGTGGTGTCAGCACTTCATTAGGGTGCAGAAAAGCACCTCTTAGCAGAATCACTTGTCGGGAGGCTTCCCATTTGGGACAACCTGCAGTAACAATTGATAGGGTAAGGATGGTAGTCCAGAAATTATTGTGAGACAAAGTTAAATTAGGTCATTACCTGATCACTACTCGAAGCATCAGTTCTTGAAGTTCTCATCCTTTTTGAACAACAAGAATTACTTGCCTTCTCAGTTTCAACATCTCTATCCACGAAGTTCTGATCTGATACTTCTACGAGAACAAGAACAATGAAAGTTGTTTTAAAAGCAAGACAGTAAGTTAAGAATCAGATGGCACCATTCTCTCCATAAAAAAGGTAATAGAACCAGAAGTATTATAGATATCTATAACAGAGAGATAATTTTTTCATATACGAAAGAAACATTTAAATCAAAGGGAGGGATTGACTCTTTTGCCATTAGTTGAGCAAATATACGTTTTTAAAAGACTAGCCCAGTGCACAAGGCTCCCTATTTTACGAGGGTCGAAAAAGGGTCATTAATTGTACCCAACCTTTCTTTTATATTTTACAAAGAAGTTATTTTTGTGACTTGAACCCGTGACTTTCTGGTCACAACAAGAGTAACCTTACGTTTCTAATAACTATAAATTAAGGCTCTAATTGTATTGATGTAATTGATACAAGTCTAATTACTTTAAATTACATAGTGCCATTCGAGGAGGAGTTTGGAAGTATCATAAAAGTTAAAAGGAAACATAGAACACAAAATCAACCAACCCAATAAACACTTGTAGAAGTTAAGAAATAGAATTAAATAAGAAGAAGGCTGATATGTCAACTTTTGAGAAACAAACCAAAAATTCTGCTGAGAGTACCTTTGCTGCAATCAACTAGCTCATGCTTATAGGAGAACGAGTGAGGTAGACGACAACTCTTTGAACTTGCTGCCGAGCCGCAAGAAGTTGCCATCTTGCCATTTAAATCCAAATTTGGACTTTTGGATGCAGATGTCTCCAGGAGATCAGGAGATCCCACAGCTTGAGGCTTCCTTACAGACATAAAGCGTTGAATCCACTTATTTGCCAGATGATCACGGGATTCTTCTTTCATATTTCGTTGTGCTTCAGTCCTCTGATAATTCATTTTCTGCCATCAGCCATGTCAAAGAACCTTAAACTTGAATATATTTTAGACAAGGTACAGGACAACACATCAAAAACCAGACAATAAAGAGAATCCAACAAAAGGGAGCATCTTCCAACCTGACCAGAATGATTACAATCGCCGCAATGAACTCGTCGGTATAACTTTGGATCTGATGCTTCCTTCTGCAAGCGCCATCCCTGAAGATTCATAGATTTATACAGTTGGATGACGAATGATGTTTCCATGGATTTAAGATAAAGGCTATGTTTCTCATCTGTCCATTCTGTGGACATAGATTTCGTGACTCCTGAACCCTGCACAACACATTTAACAACACGATTATATTCAGCAATCATCAATCCCAAATTGGCAAAAGGGTTCGAATTTAAGAGTTCAGTCGTTAAGAAATTGAAAGAATCGTCTTTAATAATACCAAGTAAATTAGAAAATGCAAGTGCTGGTAATAGACAAAGGATCAATGTCAAGAACCTTGTTGTTTATTGATTCCAAGTCACCAAGTGGATGCAAGAACTTGGTCTGGGCACTAACTACTTAACAAGGAAGGTTAATTCACGATTTTGCTTCAATTTCAAAGATCTAAGAGAAGCGTTGCACAGGTTTTTAATGTTCAGTCCATAAAAATCGAAGCTTTAGAGACGAAAAGATCATTTACAAACAAAGCCGTTCTACTCAATCTAAGTTGCTAAGAAGACAACAAAGTTCTTCTTTGTTCCTTTTCTTTGTGATTCTGTTTACTCGCTGGGTATTACATGGAAGAAAGATGGAAATCCAAGCTACCCCAACAGTCCAAAAGAACAAAAAGAGAACAACAACACTCAACATATTGAAAAGGAAAAAAAATGGTAGTAAACTGAAAAAAAAAATTGCAACAAAAAACTATGAATTAAAAAAGAAAAATAAGACGAATCAGAGAATATGTAGCTCACCTCAGAAGCAGCCGACTCGTCGGCCGTTAACCCTGACGTTTGAGATCTGATAACCCCACCGTCAATTCTCCTGAAACCATCCATTGTTTTACTAATAGCACTCTATATTTCTGTGCACATAACTCTTGTAGAAAGGCTTAGTTTTGTTTCTCAAGGGGACTTGGAGAAGAGAAGAACATAGAAACTTGCTCTCTTCTTGTTTTGGGTTTTGTAAGGGGGTGTTAAAAGTGTGACAACAGGAGATTACAGGTGTCACAGCCTTTACACGTGTCGTGGGACCATGTGTTGCCAGGTCATTTGGGTGAAGTGAAAGCCCAGATATTTTTTTGCCGGTGGAAAATATCTCTTGCGTTCTCTTGTGCGTTACGTTTGCGTGGCACTGGAACTGCACTTTCCCTATCGCACCCTTCACCCTTTTTCAATCTCCGGCACACTTTATCATTGTAATCTCCTCAGGCCAGATACATGTAAACCAAATCAAACACGAATTTTATATTTTATTATATACAAAATATGAACAAAGATTTTAATTACAAATTTAAATTTTAAATTTAGTACTATTTTAAAACAACTAGGCAAAATTAATAACAGATTTTAAAATGATAATTTTAAAATTATATATAAAATTATTAAAGATGATGGTTTCTTTTACTCGTAATTAAAAGAGGTAATATTGCGTGTTATTGAACTTTTCAAGGTCCCACTTGTTAATATTTTAAAATTGTAATTAAATTTGATCAACAAACTATAAATATCTCGTAAATATCTTAGTTGCAATAGTGTGAATTGAATAAATACCAAACATAGAATAGAAGCATATGCATTCTGTTGGCTATCCTTAATTTGGCGTCTCGTGATTTGGTGAGTGCTCTGTACAAGAAGATATAGTAAACATTCAGATGATATACGTAATCCAAATTAAATAAGTTTCCGTAATAACCATACACGGTGAAATATGCAACTAATGTTCTAGGTAGATGAGAACAAGAATACAAATTCTCTCTTTGATGTATAAGATTGGTTGTAACAAGGAGCCTACATGGGACAAGAATGTACTGGATGATGCTTGCTTTGGGCGGCTGATCTTGACAAATGTAATAGCGTATAGGGGGGTCAAGAACTCATCAACTCTTCGAGGCTGATTTGATGTCCTTGTCCGCATTCGTTTACGTCAAATCTTGCCATTCAATTCAATGTCGTATTCGTATGTACTTCCTCTTTATTAGCATGAGCGAACACATTCTACGCGTTGTTGTGGCGATGGTTAAAGCTCAAGGTCAAGGTTCTGGCGTTTTTTCGCCTTCGGGTATTACTTCTCCTTGCAAGTCAATTTGACCTGAATTTCCCAGAAATAAGAGCATTTTAAAAACAAACCCGCAAATGATTGACGTTTGGTTAACTTGACATTGTCAATTTCTTCACATGAATCATTTAGTAGACAGAGAAATTGTTGATGTGGAACACATTAGGATATCAGTTGCTTTGAACAACCAGACAGCATCTCCAAATGAAGCTAAAACTTATTAGAGAGGAAATGACGTTGTACCTAATAATGACACTAAAGACGGAGCCTTTGAAGGTGCCTTGGATTTTACGTATGTGCCTGCAAGGAAAATATATGCATTCAGGCAGCTCTCGGGATTTATGCATCGGCAATAATTTCCAGTTTGAACGGTTTACAAGCCATTGAGTGCCCAAAGTATGTTTTATTGTAAAACCAAATTATATTATTGCTTAATTCTTAGGTCCAATGTACAATAAGATGAAAGCGAGTAAAGAACAAGGTTACGAAGAGACACTAACATTACAAACTAGCTTACCTGAACTTTCCACTGATTTAAGGACGTCGGATTTTCTAAAAGTGAATCCCATGAAGTGAGTGTCTTTTGAGGTCAACATCTGTGCCACAGAACAGGTAAAACGTAGAAAAAGAATTGGTATTGCCGCTAACGTATGTAGTAACAAAGGAGAGTTACATCATTGGAACTCCTTAAAACAGAAGCCACAATGTCTAGCTAGGAAATAAGACTTCTTGCAAAAGGACACAAATTACTCATGATGATGACTTCTCAAAAAGTTCAAATCAATACTATCCCAACTCTTCCTCTATGTGAATGAAAATTATATACTTTCGTTTTCAATTATAGGCTCCAAATAGATATCGGCATAAAATAATTATATTCACAAAGAAATAAGCTCAATTAGGAGAACATAAAAAGAAAATAATTTATAACCACAATTGCATTTTCGTGACCTGACAAGGTGAACATGAAAGTGTTCGTTTTAAGGTCTGTGATGATTCATACCTTCCTCCAAGGTCCAACGGAGGGTATTGTGGATGGTTGACCTTCCAACTGTAAGAAAAGAAACAAGCAACAATAATCTACGGTCATACTGTACTTGCTTTCAATTAAAACGTAAGGAGAGGATTATCTAACCAAAGAAGAATTTAAAGTTCTTGGACTTCAAAATCTGTTCCAGAGGTAAGAAGTCCAATTGTTTGCAATGAACAACAGAGTATATTAGCTTTATACTCTAAACGAACAAAGAGTCAGAGAATCCTGCACTCTTCGTCATGTTGGTCTTAGAATGGGTTAGGGACTATTCAAAAACAAAAGAAAGAAGACGCTAGCTCAGAATTTAACTCTAGGTGTTAAAAAGAACAAGGCTAAGACAAAAGGCAATATGTTGAAGAGTGTAGAAAAATGGACTTCTAGAGAAAACGACGGGGGCAAAGTTCGGGAAGGTGTAAAACGGAAATACATTACCTCTGCCATGGAACTCGAGTTAGCAAATAAGCTTTTTAAAGTTGAATCACTTCCAAGGTTGTAAGGGGCATAATATATCTTAGCAATTTCACCACATACGACAATACAGGTACACCATTCACAACATGGCACTCACTTCGGGAAATTTCTCAAAATTTTGTGTATCCATGTCTCCGTTGACTGTAGGCTTGTATGCAGCGTCCACTTCGTACAGCTTATCCCACTCGATGCTTTTGAACCATGGATGTGCCTGAACGTTAAGAGTTACTTAATGCAGAAAACTGGACGTACGAGAAAACCATGAAATTAAGAAGTCATGGACGAGAACATAGAAGTTTCATGGCACCATAAATATAAGATCAAGCAAAAGGATTCACATTAGTGTTGTACCAAAAAAAAGTGGCAGAATTACTTCCACAAGCAGCAAAATGATATAATGTTTATACTACCATGACACTGACAAAGTGAAACGGATATGGAATATTTACCTTTAATTCTTGCACGCCTCTTGTACTCAGCCTTGATTCTACATCACACATCAAGCGGGATATTAGATCTTTAGCCTCATATGAAATTACGGGTTCCTCGGGGAATTTGAGGCAAGTTTTCCAATTTATTATCTGAAAAACATGAAATAATGCCTATTTAACTTGTTAAGAATGTCAAAATCAAATAGTTGAATTGAGAACCATGATTTAGGCAACCTTTCGGCATGTGATCCTTGGGTCATCTGAACAGAAAGGAGGATAACCTATCAACATCTCGTACATGATTGCCCCCATTGACCACCAGTCGCACTCCATTCCATACCCTTTCTTCAACAGGACTTCTGGCGCCATATAATCAAGAGTTCCAACAGTTGAATAAGCCTGAGTGCACAACACTTTGGAATTCCATAAGTAAATTCACAATACAAATAATTGTAACTGAGAACCGTAAACAATTCATGATCAGTGCGAACAAAGATACTACCAATGCACGGCGATTTCGTTTCCACTGTTGCAATTGTTCTTTCGGCATAGACCAAGGTGCTTTCTCACTGCCTGCATGGCCCCCAGATTCATTTGAGGCTTCCTGAGTTGCAATATCTTCATTTTCCAGCAAAATTGTTGAATCCTTTTCGTCAAGGGGCTTGCACAAGCCAAAATCTGAAAGCTTTAAATGGCCATTTTTGTCCAGTATCAGGTTATCTGGTTTAATGTCCCTGTGCCAAAGTAAACAAAGGGGGGAACTGAAAATCAACTTTCTCAATCAAGAATGACACATTTTTAGGTCAAAGTTATAACCTCTTTAATAAAACAATGGAAGTGGCTGGCCTAGCACACTTATAACAGTGGCCTTCCAAGACCTTTCTCACCCATATTCAAGTTATAAAGTTTTATGAACCAATCAAATATTTTCATGCTTTACTTATCCATCCAACATATGAAGATTGATCTCGTGAACATGGAAGGTGGGGCCAAATAGTTGTCATTTCAATTACATGTACATCAGTGCAGTCACCTCATATTCTAACCCACGAAACTTTTTCTTTTCTCAAATACAAAACGAACATACACACATACTTACTGGGAGAAACATAGAAATTGAGAGACTAAGCTGTAAGAGACACGGTTGTCCTACCTGTGAATATAGTTGTGTTGGTGGATTGAATCGATAGCTAGGATGCTTTCTGCTATGTAAAAACGTGCAACATCTTCAGGCAGAATATCTTCCCTCATGAGTAATGTCATTATGTCTCCACCAGGTAGATACTCCATGATAAGGTACAAGAAGTCGGAATCTTGAAAAGAATAGTGAAGTTTTACAATGCACCGACTATCAACTTCTGCAAGTAAGTTCCTTTCGGATCGTACATGCTCAACCTGACGAAGAAAAGAAACATATTAAAGGCAAATAACAATCATGATGCGCCGAGAATGTATGCGATTTTGTTTAAGAATTCTGACAGTAAGATCATTGACTAGTAACTATATTTGGAACCAGTTCTTTTGTAATTACTACTGTGTACTTATTACGTTCCACTCGATTTCAGCCATATAAATATGTGGGACCTATATAAGTCTCATATGGATCCCACACACATTTGTATGGCTAAGATAGTATGAAACAAAAATAGGTACACCATAGTGAGTACAGGGGATCTCAATTACTATATTCTTACCCAGTTGGATTGAGGTTACATTTTACCAACACGTCTCAAATGTCCATAGCCAGAAAATTAGAAAACTATAATAATAGTGATCCTGTTCTTTCATAATAATTAAGCAGGTATCGTGACCATTTCATCGATCGAATGTGTCATTCAAAACATCTTCAGATGAAGAAGCGTACAGGGATTTAAATTATATCATAATGTTTTAAACTTGAGGTATTGCACTGCCCTCAGGTTAAGATACTACGATGCTAGGAATTCCGTTGAAACTAACTCTTCCTGGTGTCAGATCATTCAGGCTGAATGCCCGAAAAAAAAAAAGGCACTTAATGCTCTATTTACTTCGAGGGCAACGACGGAATAACTATGAACACCAATCTGGGCTCACCTGTCCTCGGCTAAGCATCTCAGACTTCTTCAGTTTCTTCATGGCAAAAATTTCTCCGGTGCTTGTAGCTCGGCATAATCTGACCTGCCGATGGTGAATGGGATACATATAACTTGTCCTTTGCAGTTAATATGGTTCATTTCAAGCTTAGATAAAGAACTCTAAAATCTTCAGGGTCTAAAAGCAGAAGATACACGAGATCGAACAACACATAAAAAGCACATGTACATCGAAGCATTTCACCAAAATAAAAAAAGGAAACGTTTAAAAGAACGATGAAAGTGGTTGAGAAAAGTCGTGAAGTTTCCATATTTACCTCACCAAATGCACCTTTACCAATCACATTTAACTGTTCAAAGTCATCAATTCCAACTTTACGCCTCTGCAACCTCATATACTCTGTTTCTTTCCGCTCCAAATTCCGGAGCATCTCTTCTTGTTCCTCATTCGATATTCGAGCCTCTTGTGCTCTCCTCTGAAGCGTTCGACGTCTGAAACCGAGCATAAGAGCAAGAAGCTTATAAATAAACTCATAATAGGATCCGTTAAACTTTAAACAGGAAAGTTGAGTCAGTCATCTTTACCTCTCTAACCGATCCTGAAGTCCTTGCAAGTAGTGCTTATAGTGATTCTCAATGAACTGCTTGGCGGCGGCAGCCTTCTGCCTTGTAACCGGAGACGAAACCGAAACGTCAGGACCGGAATCCAAGCCGCCTCGATGGGGCCTCAAGTTCAAAGCACCAAGCCTCACCGTACCATCAGCGCCGTCCATTTGGCTGAGAGAATCAAATCAACCTCTGAATCAAAACGCTGAAATCACAAACTCATTTCAATGTTCGTTAAGAGATCTAAAACGGAAAGGGAAGCCTGTATGTGTCAACTGTTGGCGGAAACGACCAGCTCGATTAAACAAGGAAATGAACTGGCACAATTCACATATATATATATATATATATAGGGAGAGAGAATGCAACGACTTGTTTTGTTTGTTTGCTTGCTTTTGCTTCTTTAATTTTTATATTTGGAAAACAGCTCCCTCATATCATTAGAGTACGATCAACGCCTTCGTTATTCTCGCATGAACTGGAACCTCTCGAGCATTTTGAATGAGCCCAAAGAGACGACAGGTGATTTTGCTGTGTGTCGTGTCGGCGGATATTTATAAAAAACTCTTAACACTTACTGGATAATAGGGAATGATTCTTCTATTGCTTGCGTGTGCTACACGCTTTTGCTCCAGTTGGAGAGAGAAATGGATTGCAATAGGGTTCTGATTGGGATGTGTTGAGCACGCAAAATCGGAAGCGAGTGGCATGTATTTCACGGGAGTTGGGAAAAGGTCTCGTCGTGGTATTGCGTGCTGGTCTCAAGTCTCGAGTGAGCAGGGTGAGATCTCATGAGGTCTCGCTGGCGTCACACTAAACCTTGCCTTCCGATTCGAGCTCGGATACGGATTCTGCGGGTTTCCGATCCGGGTCACCTCCCATTTATTCTCTCTCTTTTAATCTGTTTCCTTGAACGACGGCGTGGCTCGTAGTTTTCATTTCTACGTCCGCTTTTTCTTCCATATGTTACGGGAAAATCAGAGTCAATCTGAACAACCAGTGATTATATTGATTGACCTTCTAGTCAAAGTTAACGGTAAGTCCCACTTTCAATTACAGAAGAACCTTCTAAAACTAGAGTTGAACTCAACATTAATACCAAATTCAAATTATAATTTATTTCAAGTTGAATAACTTTCAAATTTTAAAATTTTATAACATTAACTAAAACTATTAACAATATCACTTAAATGTATAATTTTTCACTTTGCTGTAAATTTAATTTGCTATTAATTATATTTTAACACCCCATTATCCTAGGGTACGCATCGGGACGCCCGTAGGTCATTCCGATACATATCTTAAGATGAGGGAGCGCTACGTGCGATCACTACAGAACTCCACATGGCATCAAATGAATTTGAATAATAAAACCATTAATTGTAAATCACAAGATTTTTAAAACCAAACGCTTCCTCTTTTCATTACTCAAAAACAATAGTTTATACATCAAATGTACAGTCTGTACATACAGAAACCCTAATACAGATACTATAAAAGAGGAAGAAATACAACAACTCCTAACTAGGTCATCCCAAAAATCTGAAGTCCCAGCTGACCCACCTGTGTGCCA